>OZ023320.1:21737146-21802587 GCA_964007375.1 Ophion obscuratus | reverse complement strand
ATGCAGCAAGGTTTTAAGGGTAGCTACCCTTCACGTAGAGTATATTTTTCGTCAAGCTAATCGTTTCTTTCTTCTTCCTTAATTTCTAGCACATCTTCAAGTACTTCTCGAGAAAGACTGTGAGGAATTCCTAATGAGGGACAGGGACGAAAGGATCATGTTCATGAGAATTATACTGTACGCAGAAGCAACGGAGACGTAATAAAGTTTCATGCAATATAGTTACTTTTGATGCAGTGATATAACATACAAAAAATTCATGTAGTCATATTTTTTCGATTTGCTATTGGAATTATGAAACTAAAATATATTTGATTCCTTAATAGAATGACGCGGTAAAAATTGTCTTTATGCGTTAATAAAATTTCATAATAAGTGTATTTTTAATTCGGTGGTATAAAATCACATAATAAATGTATTTTTAATTCGGTAGTACAAAATTACATAAGAAATATATTTTTAATTCGCTAGTATAAAATTACACAATAAAAATATTTTGCGTCTCCCATTTACGTGTTGAAACGCATTGTCAAACTCTTGGATTTCTAATAAAATTGCGTAATAAAAATATTTATTTTCGATTCGCTAATCAATTAGAATAATAAACGCAATTTGTTTCGCTACTAAAAATTACGTGATGAAGGTATTTTTATTTACTAATAAATCACATAATAAATGTATTTTTGACTCGCCAATGAAATCACGTAATCAAAATATTTTCGATTCTCTAATGAAATTACGCAATGGAGGTATTTTCGATTCCCTAGAAAAATAAAATAAAAAAATGTATGTTTGCATCCCGTGATATTACGTGTGGAGACGCGTGGGCGGAATGTTGGATTTCTAATAAAATCACGTAATATCAATATTTTCGATTCGGTAATGAAATAAAATAATAGAGGTATATTTGATTCGCTCATAAAAGCACGTACTCCAAATATTATCAATTCTCTACTGAAATCAAGTGGCGAAAGTATTATCGATTTGCTAATTCAATTGCGCAATGAAAATATAATTTATTCTCTTAAAAAATCACGTTATCAAAGTATCTCAGATTTTCTATTTAAATAAAGTGATAAATGTATTTTTGATTCACTATAAAAATCGCGTAATCGAAGTATTTATCGATGTATTAATAAAATCATATGATAAATGTATTTTTGATTCGCTATTAACATCACGTAATAAAATTATTATGGATTCTATATTATGGAAAGTATTTTCTATTCGCTAATAAAATCCCATAATAAAAGCATTGTCGATTCGTTGATATAAAATCACGTAATAACAATAATTTTCATCCCCCATTTACGTGTGGAAACAAGTGGGCGAAATCGTGGAAAAAATCACGAATTAATTCACGAATTAATTTTAGCAAACTGGTAACACCCTTGGACCCCTCAATTTGTCGAAAACGTCCGAGAGGTCTCCCGTTCGAAGCGGTCGGCGAGTTCCCGATAAAGAATCGTTTCGCACACACATACACGAGGGGGCGGGGGATGGTTGGTTATAGCCGCGTGCTGAAAACTCGGTGGGCCGGTTGGTCGAACAGCTTGACGGACAAATACAGCGAGAAAGGGGCGGAGGAAATTGAGAACGGGCAAAGAAAGGAAAAGAAGAAAAGAGAAAGAGAAAAAAGCGAGTGGGGCGCTGACGAAACTGCGGGGTTGAGGGAGAAACGTAAACGGGGGTGTAGAAGAAAGCTCGTTAAAGCGGGGAAATATAATGTGTTACAATCGATGTGCACACGCGATATAAATATAATGCGCCTATCACCGACAGCTAATCGAGCTCGAATTTTTTCTCCCCCCCCCCCCCCCCCGCTATTTTTTCTTTTAATTTACAACGAACTAACGGCAATCGCATCGCGTGACGTTTATCTCGACATTTCGATCCTACGAAATACTATTTTCTTCATTTTTTATAGGTCATCGTCGATTCAATAAATAATTCAGTCAGCTTTTTCGTGCTTTATTTATTCGCGTGTTCTTACATGCAGGCACGTTTGGGTCTGTTTGGGTTTGCTCGAGAAATTCGCGTTCCTCGCGAGAACCGAGAATTACACCCTTAAGGGGGGAGATAAAGGCGAGCAAAACATTGCTGATTTTCATGGTTGTTTTTTTCAAAAGGGAAGAATTCTTCATCATTTTTGAGACTTAGGGGATGTTTTATTACTACTTCTGACTATTAGGTGGTATTTTTTTATTAATCTTTAAAACTGGCGGCGGTATGGCACGATCTTCTGAACGGGCTACGCTGGGTGTTGTAAGACGGCGTGACACGTAGCATCGACGGGATTGATCTGAAAAAAAAACCAACGAAGATTTTTCTTTCATTAACTATTATACGCAGAATATGAACCAAGAAAAAAAGAAAAGAAAAAGATTGAATTTTTCGCAAAAAATGGCTACATTTTTCAATTTAAAAAAAAACGTTTTTTCAGAAACATTTAGGGTAATGTTTTTGAAAATAAGGTTGAAAATATTTATACCAAGTTTTATCAGGATCGGTCGATTAGTTTTTTTACGTATACGTCACACGGGTTTTGAAAATGCAGTTTAGAAGACCGTGCCATACCTCTGCCATTTTTTTGAGATTAATCATTTTAAAAATACCATGTATTAGCCAGAAGTAGTAATAAAATAACTAACAAGAATCATCACTTACCAGTGCAGAAATTTTGACCGGGATACCCTATGTCCGATCAAATCCCGATCAGGATTTGTCATGGATTCCCCAAAACCGGTATCCCGGTTAGAATCCAACTTGCATCAGTATCGGAATATGTACGACGACGATGGCATGATTTTGAAAATTTTGGCGTCACGTGTATTTTCTGTATTACTATGGAATTCCTATCTATAGATAGGAATTACATGATAATACCGAAAATACACGTGATGTCAAAAATTTCAAAATTATGCCATCGTCGTCGTACATATTCCGATACTGATGCAAGTTGGATTCTGACCGGGATACCGGTTTTGGGGAATAAGTCTCTGTTTATACCCATCGACATGTCGGTGGGTATAAACATGTATTTAAGACAAATTAAAATCAAATTCACAATGATTAGATTGAAATTTACACCAACCGTGAGTTCTTACACATTTCGAGAGAAAACATTTCGTCGAGGCGAAGAAATTTTTGGAAAAAAAGTTGTGAGTTTCAAATATTACATTATAAATATGAAAAAAATCACAAAATGAGTTGTGAATTTCCTCAAGTTGAAGAAAATAAAAATCGAATTCACGACAGTTATATTAAAATTTACACCACAAGTGGAAACGTATTTTGAGAGAAAACATTGTGTTGAGGCAAAGAAATGCTCGCACAAAAAGTTATGTGCAAAAATTTCTTTGCCTCGAGGCAATGTTTTCTCTCAAAATACGTACGAACTCACTTTTGGCGCAAATTTTAATCTAATCATTTTGAATTTGATTTTAATTTGTCTTAAATACGAAAAAATTCACAAATAATTTTGTGATTTTTTTTGTATTTATAATTTCTTGTCAATACATTTGCATTCACAGATTTTGATGTGAATTTTTTTTAATTCACATCAAAATCTCGCGATGAGCGCGATCTGCCATTTGAATCTTTGGACAAATTTTTTTTATTGATAGTTTAATGCACCAAAACTTTATAACTGTTATTTATTTTTATAATGAATTTAACATGTCATAATTCCATTTTTGACATTTTATTTCAGCCTGTATTCACCCGTGATCCTTCCCAGATTCCTCAATGATTCCATGGGGAATCTATTTAGAGTCATTAAAGGATCTGATTCTGGATCCCTAATGGAATCCAGTTTACGGATCTTACATTTAGTCTTCGAATCTAATCCGATATCGGACTAGATCCCAACTGGGAGCCCGGGATACAAGTCAGAATCCAGCTGTATCCCTGCCAAAATTTCTGCACGGGTATGGCGGGATGTACATTTAGACAGGAAGAAAATAAGCAGTATTGAGTGATTTTTTAAACGAAGAAATAATTATTCTACAATTATCAAACTTTACGTATACTTTAATAGTATATTTAAGTATACGAAACAAGTGTTTTTTAATTAATTCATGATCAAAATGGCGGAGCTGTGGCAGAGTGTTACGGCAAGGTCGCCGCGGGAGTTGCGAATCGGCGTGCAGTCTAGCTTCCCGCAGACTTTGATTTGCTTGAAGTTCAAACACTTTGATTTTTAAAACTTGATTTTTCAAACTTTGATTTTCAAACTTGATTTTTCAAACTTCGATTTTTCAAACTTGATTTTTCAAAGTTGAAGTTCAAACACTTTGATTTGATTGAAGTTCAAACATTTTTTCAGGTTGAACATGTATAGTTTCTATGTGACAGTAATTAAAATGAAGAAAATGCAAATCTGCGAAAATGGCACGCATTTACAAAAAAAATCAACATTGCACGCAACATTTCTGTAAAATGTAAATTAAAAAAGTCGTTTTTTTTTCAATTTTTCAAAAACAATTATCGTCAAGTATAATGTATCGATATTATCAATATTTCTAAGTTTCAACTCAATCGGCTTAATAGTTTTTGAGTAAGTCTGCACGCCATTTTGGTTAATGCAATTTCGAAAAAAACGCGTTTGAAATTCACCCGCGCTTCGAATTCGAGCGGTGAGGCACAGCGTTGACGGACTGTAACGTTTGAAGTTTTTCGAATTTCACTTTGAAACTTTGGAAAAATATTCTACATATATAGTTCTATCGTTTAAGGGGCTACCCCCACTTGCGATTTTGAAAAAATCGATTTTTTTTTATTGCATTTTTTTGAAGTATAAGTATCTGAGAATATGTCCTGAAAATTTCAAGTCGATCCGAACAAAATTGACTGAGATATGAGCGTTGAAAGAGAAGAATCCGTTGTGTAAACGACCGGAAATTGAAACTTTAAACGCGTTTTTCTCAAAATGGCATTTCTGAAGTCGGTGACCAAGATTACTCGAACACTAATGAACCGATCTTCTTGAAATTTTGCAGGCTTATTTAATACACGAAAATGTAGTCTTTAATCGTTCGATTTTTTTTTCGAAAAAAATTGCCGTTTTATAGCCAAAAAACGGCCGTTTTTTTCGTTAAAATCGAACCAATAACTTTGACTGTCCGCCATTTTGTGAAAAATGAATATTTTTTAAAATCCTTCGATTAAAGACTAGTTTATACTTACATTTGACTAACTCCATCCGCATTTTTTTTTTCAGATGATCCACTTCGCCGCCATGTTGGTCACCGCAAACCGTGTATATAAAAACATTATTTCATCGACGGCCATTTGCCATTAAACATTGCAATATTTTTCAATAAAAAAATTACTGAAAGTTCTTCAAGATGTGTTCCTTAAGATGGTATATTGATCGATTAAAAAGGTCTTGTAGTTTTCTTTTAAAAAATTCTTGAAAAAGGCCTTTTTTGCGCTACAAGTGGGGGTAACGCCTTAAAGAGAAAAACGGAACTCGATTTTGTTATCGTCGTATATGTATACCCCGCCTTAAGTGTCCGCCGTCGATTTTGCTGAAACTCATATATGTGATAAAGCATTGAAAACTATTAGACACGTATTTTTCCTTATCTGCGGACAAACTGTTTTAAAGGAGAAAACCACCCCTCAAAGAAAGGCGTGTCGAGGGGTGGTTTTGCAGTTTCACCCACAAGCGGTCACCCGATCTGAACGAAGCAAAAACCAATATTCTTTTAATGTGAAACGATGAAAAGTCCACTTAGAATAATTGAAAAAAACATTAATTAAGGGGTGATATGCCTTTCTTTGAGAGGTCGTTTCCACCCTTCAGATCGTTTTTCCGCAGATAAAAAAAAGCCACGTGTCTAATAGTTTTCAATGCTTTATCACATATATGAGTTTCAACCAAATCGAATGTAGACACTTAAGTGATGTTCCTTGTAAGTCTCAAAAATGGTGAAGAAAATTTGCCTTTTAAAACAAAATTATGAAAATCAGCAAATTTGTTCCTTGCCTAAAGACATCTCCCCCTTAATTCCGATTGAGCGTTTTCCAATAACAAAAAAAATTGCCGATCCCTAATTCGCAAGAAGCTCGAGAAAAAGTTTTAAAAACAGAATCGACTCGAACGAATATGCACGTTCGATTAATCGCGTGAGCAAAATGCTTCAATTTTGCAGCACGACCGCTCGATACACGTTTTCACGTACATTATACGAGTTACGCTTGTATCGTTGCTAAGCAATTATAACGACAAACAGTGTCATATAGAACGTTTCACGATATAATAACGGCGGGTTCGCGAACTCTTCGCCCGTGTGATCGCACCGCGCGTACGTCCTCGTTCCGTCGTCTCGCGATACTTAATCTTTCTCTTCGTTATCGCGGGACACGGATACGAATAAGAGAAAATAATAACGATAAAAAAACAAGAGTGAGAAAGAGTAAGTAAAAGAACGGAATCGTAAAATCGACGACGGAAAGTGATGGATTTTAATGGTTCTTTGGAATAATGTATGGGACAGTTGATACAAGCACGAGATAGTCAATCACGTTATGGAGCTTTTTCTCTCTCCTTAGTTCAGTTTTACGTTTTTTCGATTCGTTTACCGTGCGCTCCGAGGCACATTATTCATACGAAAGCACCTGAAACTCTACTCGATATACGAACGGATTATTAATCACGAGTTCACCCTTAAATGCGTTATTTTTATTTTCGGTGGAACAAAATATGTGACGTTGGAATGCTCCAAATTTAAGGGAGACGGTAAAAAAAAATTCCAAAGACAGTTTTTGTCGGTTTTTTTAATGAACAAGTACTTGTATAATTTTTTAAACGAGTGCTCTTTAATAAACTTTACTTTTAAGCTTCGTGATCGAAGTACTAACAACAATATTTGATAACTAATTTTAACTCATAATTTAAATTAATTGATAATTACTTTAAGGAGGTTGGAGCGTTAGCCATAATCCAAGGTTAAATTTAATTAAAAAATGCATGTTATTGTTTACACTATACTGAGTCTTTACGAATTTTTTGAACTTTTTTCACCACCAAACACCAGAGATAAAAAATAGTTTAATGTATGTAATTTAACGTGCAGTTAGATGGGCAAGATTTTCACACTAAAGGTTATGTAATTTTTATTGTTATTTAGCACCAAGATAAATCATTTCTAACAACGGATTAACGCAAACTGAACCTTTGTGAACATTTAGAAAAAAAATCCTCATATTGCCCATCGTAAACCATGGGCCAATAATCTCGTGACGTAAATATGAATAGGCATAATTGTGAATTACTCAAAATTTCATTGTGAATTGTATAAAACATTCGGTGTCGTAGTTTTTTCATAATAATCATCAATAATGTTATGCTTTTTCAAGTTGTTAGTAACACAAAAATTTTTCTACTTTACGTAATAAAAATGTTAAAATGCATACGTTTGCCCTTTAATTATATATTTTAAAAAACTAGCATATATAGAATAAATCTGTAACGCGTACGCATTTTTTTGAGGTTCATTGAAAAAAAAATGAATAAACCGTCATTTGACTCAACTGAATCGCTCCAACCTCCTTAATTAAGACATAAATTTATAATTTAAATTAATGAATAACACATAACTCATAACTGATAACTCAAAATTTAACTCATAAATTATTTTATTCAAATCATAATTCAATGTCTATTTTAATAAATATTCAGTCACCAATAAGTAAATAAAAATATAATAGTGCAAAGTCGTCTTTTTACTTTTTCAATAAATACTGTCCAATTTTACGATTACGCCATATGGCGCCAAAAAATAAAGGCCTTATGGTGGGATTGCTTTTACCTTTAAAGCAATAGACCATCCCCATATAGCCAATATCCGCATATCAAATGTATTTTCTGTTTCACCCCATAATAAAACCATATTTCATTTCCAATTTGCACTTAAGTTTCAAAAATACAACCAGAAAATACATCCCTCCAAACCGACTGCAAATATCGATGTCCGCTGTTCTCGCAACAATTCGTAAAAGTCAACGACCCACAAAAGAAAAAATCTCGAAATTAATAAAATCGAGTTTAAATGAAATATTAACTCGCCGCAACGTGGGCATAAGAATTCTTAATCGATACGAAAGGGGAGCAAGCAAAAAGAACCGTATCAAAGTATCGGACCCGCATACTTGGTGCATGATGAGAAAGTGAACAAAAAAACGAGGGAGAATTGTGTGTGTATAGGGACGTGTTCAGTGACGGTGAGACGATGAGGACGTTTCAAAGGGGTGGCCTCTCTGGCGAATGCTCTCGGCGGTATCGGCCGGTCGGGAGCCCTCAATACCCTCGATACAAAATTCTTTTCACTCACGCTGAATGGGCACTATAGGAAATACCGCGAGCGTCCCACACACACACACCTACACAGAATTATATAGAGTACTCTGTAGGCTCGGAAGATATAGTACGTAAATACATATAGGGTCATAGGGGTGTGTGTGTGTGTGTGTGTGCGCGCGCGCGTGCGTGAGTGTGTGTGTGTGTGTGCGTGTGTGTGCGCGCGCGGGTGGGTGGTGTGTGTGTGTGTGTGTGTGTGTGTGTGTGTGTGTGTGTGTGTGTGTGTGTGTGTGTGTGTGTGTGTGTGTGTGTGTGTGTGTGTGTGTGTGTGTGGGCGGCTGGGTGGGTATGTGTGAAAGCGACGGAAGCCCTCGACGTTCCCTCAGTCAGATTCAGGAGGCCGGGATGGGGTGACTATGTGTGCACAGGCGCTTTCTAAATGTACGGAATATAGCGGACGTTCAGAGGAAGGCGCTTATAAGCCCGTGCTCCCCGTAATGAAACATAAATTATTCAATCGAAATCAGCCGACGTGGACCGCCTCTCTCTCTCTCTCTCGCTGTCCCTCTCTCGTCTCTCCCGGTCTACGAGGCCCAGTGTTTTTGGGCAAGCAGACCGAGAGGCTTTAACCTGACGGAACCTTCTTTCCTCCCCACCCATACACACACACACACCCACAATAGCCTCCAGTTCGTCGTACAGATTTCTCGCATTACACGAAACCATTATAATTTTGAACGAAAGTTATTCTATTTTTTCATTATTCCTCATCTCCGAGCTTTCAGTTCTACCAAAAAATAGGATTTTTGCTTCTTAAGCGACCTCATAACGAAAAGCTCCAAGGCAAGAAAACGAGCCGGAAATTTTCGTCGAAATATCGACGGATTTTACAACCCTCGGTTGAAGCTATCGAAGTATTTTTGTTAACTTTTGTATCCTGGAACGTGAAAATTCCGGATATTTGAATTAATCGACAGGTGGAAGTAATCGAAGTCCGCGTGTTAACGTCGAATGGCGGAGAGTCTTCTATTGTCGTTTAAAATGATAGCTATGCATGAGGGAGAGGGCTCGAAATTTCAAATCGAAAAGGGACAGAGAGAACTTTAACTTATATATATATGTTATGAGGGGTGCAAAGTAGAAATTCGAGAAAACTCGAAAATCGAGGGTTGCATTATTAAAGCACTTTCTCCTTATTCCCTCGATCTTTTGGTGCTCTCTCGCACTTCATTTTATTCCCCCTTTTCTTCCCCTCTCTCTCTCTCTCTCTCTCTTTCTCTCTCTGTCTCCCTGAGCATTTGAGGGACTGTGTCACCTCGAGTATCTATGCGGCCCGCGAACGAGTCGTAATAGGGGGAGGGTTACACGTCAATATTTTATAATACGACGGGGCGAATTGGAAACTCCGGGGGAAAAAATAAAATAAAAAAAAGAAGAAAAGCGAAGATATTCGACTTTTTGAGGGTGGAGGTGGAGAGGGTGGGTGGGGATGGCAGAGTCTGGGGAAATTGATAGGGAAAAAAAGAACTGGTGTATGTGTCGAGGCAGAGCGATACGCCTAAGTACCTTATTTGATGCGAACGGAGGTAGAAGTCACCCCCTGCCACCCCTCTCTCGCTCTCGAGCGCATATACTCGCGTATACCGTGACTTTACAGCGTTTTCTTTTTTAATTTGATGCCAGTCAATAATTCAACGTGCTCCTCTTTGATTTACCGTCCTCGATCGACCCTTAAAGTCTTTCATCCCCCTCCTCTCTCTCTCTCTCTCTCTCTCTCTCTCTCTCTCTCTCTCTCTCTCTCTCTCTCTCTCTCTATCGCTCTCTTACACTCTGACTTTCCATTATCTGTCTCTCTTTGCCATCTCAATGTCAAAAAAAATAAAAAATTGTCCCCCCTCCAATGCCCACATTCCATTGTTTCTCCACTATGCGAAGTTTCGATCAGAAATGAAAATACGAGCAGTATTCGAGATACGCAAACTTGATTCTCTCTCCTGCAATGTCCAATTTTACGATAAACTCTCATCTCAATTTCGGAAAGTTTGTCTCTTGTTCTCACCCACCCTCCCTCTCTCCTCCTCACTCCAGTTCTCTCGCTGCTTCGGCATTACGAAAATCGAGGGATAAATATGAATAAGTTCACGGGTGTGTGCTCGCATACCGGAAAAGAGAGGAATTCAAAGCAACTGTCAGACTTTGCCGTATCCCGAGACTTCTTTGGTTCCCATATTATACCGGGTGTCCCCATATTACGTATCTTTCCAAATTCTTCGTGCCAATTACGACTTTAGAAACTTATCGGCTTCAGGATATTCTAGAAACCGAAAAACGGGATGCGCACGAACTGGCCGTCAATGATTCTCCATATGAGCCGATACCTGGATAGGTGACCACTCACAAGCGACATCACCTACGGGTCCGCCTTCGATTTCGGTAAAACTCATATATGTGATGGAGCATTGAAAACTATTAGACAGGTATTTTTTCTAATGGACGAATAAACGGTTTTAAGGGGGGAAACCACCCCTCGAAGGAAGGCGTGTCGAAGGGTGGTTTTGCAGTTTCAGCCACAAGTAGTCCACTGATCTGAGTGAAACAAACACCGAAATTCTTCTAATGCAAAGCGATGGAAAATCTACTATAGAAGTATTGAAAAAATATTAAAGTAAGGGGTGATATGCCTTTCGTTGAGGGGTGGTTTCCACACTCGAACCGTTTTTCCGCCGATCAAAAAAGTACGTGTCGTATAGTTCTCAATGCTTTATCACATACGAGGAGCTGGCGAACAGAATTGAATTTCTCCATGAATTGCTTTTTTACTGGAGAGGTCAAAAACCAAAATAACCAAATACAGACGAGATGTGTGTACCATGTGTTTATTTTTATTTGGGACAAGTCCTGTTTTTAATGACAATAGTGGACAGCTCTGCTTTCGAATGAAAATCTTGTGGACGTATCCGGTAATGGAATAAAACAAATTCTTCGAATTGAATATAAATTTGTATTTTATCATCAATTTAATAATCCTACACAAACTCTTCCATGCCAGACTCACAACAATCGCATTCAATGTCATCATCGTCATCACTGTGGTCATCTGTTAGTAATTTTTCATCCAGCCAGCCATGGACAAGTCCGTTTCTGCATGAAAAAGCAGTTTTTAACTAATTCTGAGATGTTTTGAGCCGATTTTGATGCAAAATATTTTGGGAGCTAATAAAAGTGTGCTTGAAGACGACGAAAAAAAAAATTGACGTAATGTGGACAATTCCGCTTTTGTTCGCCTGCTCCTCATGTATGAGTTTCAACAAACCAGTCCACCGATCTGAATGAAACAAAACCCAACATTCTTCTAATGTAAAGCGATGGAAAATCCACTATAGAAATATTGAAAAAATATTCAAGTAAGGGGTGATATGCCTTTCTTTGAGGGGTGGTTTCCACATTCGACCCGTTTTTCCGCTGATAAAAAAAATACGTGATTGATAGTTTTCAATAATGTATCACATATATGAGTTTCAACGAAATCGAAGGTGGACACTCAAGTGATGTTTCTTGTTAGGGCGCACTGTCTTACCCCCTTGCTGAATCGACCCTCTCTATTCTGCAATCTTTCGTTCGCTAATGAGCCTTCTCGATTACCGATAATTACCCAGCCAATCGAATAAGGATGATACCTTTATATATTTACCTTCATGATTTTTTTTTAAAGAAAAGATTTCTGCTTACTACTTTTTAAATTTCTTTATTACTACTTTTGGCTGTTACATGATATTTTTTTATTTATCCTTAAACATGCGGCTTTATGGTACGGTATTCCAAACTGCATTTTCAAAACTGGCGTGACGTATAGCTAAAAAACTAATCGACTTTATTCTGATGAAATTTGGTCTAAATCTTTCCAACCTTATTCTCTAAAACATGAACCTGAATGTTTTTGGAAATAAGAAAAAAGTATTTTGTATTGCAAAATGTAGCTGTGTTTCAAAAAATGCAATATTTTCGTTTCAAAGTGCACCATTTCATCGATTTTCAACATTTCTCCCCTTTTCTTGGTTCATATTCTGTACACGCGTGTTAATGAAAGAAAAGTCTTCGTTCGCTTTTCTTTTTTTTCAGATTATTCCCGTCAACGCTACGTGTCACGCCGTTTGACAACATCCGCCGCAACCCGTTTGAAATACCATGCCATACCTCCGCATTTAAAAAAAATGAATAAATAATAAAAAAAATACCATGTAACAGCCAAAAGTAGTATCAAAACATATCCTAAGTCTCAAAAATGATACGAAATCTTACGTTTTAAAAAAAGAAAAAGATTATGAAAAGCAGCAATTTTTTCCTCGCCTAAGGGGGTTTCCCCCGAATGATAAACGGAGCACCCTGTACATGTGTGTGTGTGGGTGGAGGAAACCGCGGTTTCTAGAGAATGAGAAAAGAAGAAATGTTCATTGAAAGCGATCCCGGAATGTCTAGTGACGTATTTCCTGTTTGGCTGTATGTAAAGTGCAAGAAACCTTCAGAACACGGGCAAGAACATATAAAAACTGAATGAAACTTTTGTCAAACGACAGACGCCTGTCAGTATCTTCTTCACTATATATATATATATGCGTGTGCATAAAGTACAGTATGGAAATAAGAACAAGACGAGAAACGTCGAGGCACCAGGATTTTAGTCTACATACCGTATTGAATAACGTTGTTATATCGAATTCCGCATTCTCAAAACTCGAAGCCCCCACCTCAGCCACCCTCTTCCGACCCAAGAAGAGGGAGGGAAAAAAAACGACGAAGCAACGCTCCCTCGTGTATTATTGGAATTTCGTGGCAAGAGACGAGAATCTCCGGCTCAATGTCACCGAGAATGTAAATCGTCGGAGAAAGAGACGCGTGTTTCGACCCCGAATGAAAAAAATAAAATAAAGGCACGCAGAACGCACGAACCGATTTATGGTGAAACGAGCCAATGAAGGGATTACTTTTTCCATTTTTCTTTTTATCGACCCCATCTATCGGGGTCGAATACTCGGGGAATCATTTAAACGAAGCTTCACCGTTGCTGTATGTCCAATCGGTGTGGGCTGTACGAAACAAGGGTTGTACGAAATGAAAAATGGTATTTTAGTATAATAATTTTTTTTCTTCATTTTTAAGATTTTTTAAGAAATTTTCGAGAAAGAAAATAATTTTAAAGGCGATTAGTAAAAATTTTAAGAATTGCGGTATGGCAAGCTGTAGAAAGGGAGTTCGATTTTTGACCGAGACAATACTTGGGTGCGATTTTACGAAAACACGATGTAAGAGAAACTTTTTGACATAGCCCTGAACCGTTTTGTCGTTTTGGTTTAATTGTTTTTTTGTTAAAAGTTGATAAGAAAGGAAGTAAATGCAGGTACAAATGTTTTTTTTTTCTTCAATTTTTATCAATTTTCTCAACTTTTCAATTCTTCTTTTCAATTTTTTTAATACTTCAATATCTTTCTCAACTTTCAATTTTAATAATCATAATGATAATACAAAAATACGTTACTTCAAATACATAAGATATTATTACGTACAATATGGGATAATTACGACGTTCAATTTCGTTATTAATTTCGCCTTTACTTTGAGTTGTGCAGGTTATAAATAAAATCATTAATTTAAGAGCACTGAAATAAGTAAGGATTTAAATTCTATTTTTTTCAATATATCTTGTAATGATTGCATCAATTTTTGTGCTGCATTTCGTGGTCAGTATAGTTTTATCGCTCGCCATCGTAAGACCAAATTCAAGTAATTAATTAGTTCGACAGAGTCTTCTTAATGTTAAAACTAACTAGAATGTAAATTATTTGAAATTTCTGCGAGCCAACAGCCGAAAATTGAAATAATTGTGTTTATACTAACGGAAATGCCATTAGAATGGCATAAAAACCACACCAGCATAAAAATGCCATTAGAACCATAACTATTCAGTATTTAAATTTGGTTTCATAAATGTGTTATTTATTATAATTGCAGTGAATTAAATAAACAGAATTTTACTAGCAAACAGGATTAAAAAATTTAAGTAATTGTGTTTATACTATACCATAATAACTTGCTGTTAATTTAATTTAAAAATAATACTTGATCTTTATTTTTTAAATATATTATTATTAACTTGCAATAAAACCAACACAATAGCAGGACGCAACATTTATAAAAGGCGCAAATATCGAGATTTTGCGAGAGCGCTCTTATTGATTGTTGCTTAAAAATATTGGAGTGAATATTAATCAAAACTTTTTTATTAATATCCATTTTTTTTCTAAATTTGTCTTTAAAAGAAATGTTGTTATTCGTTATTAACAAATGGACAATGGAATTAAAAAACCCTTCGGTCATACGATAGAAAACGTTGTCGATTATGCTCGATCCGAAATTCGAATGAATCCAACGGATAGATTTTGAGCCACTACTTCCACCGTTTCATAAATAACAATTTCGAAAAAAAGGCAAACGAAGGGTGAATCGCAGCGTGGCGGCTCGCCGTAGTGGAGTGGGCGATCTGACGATTTTTGTGAAGGGCCAGCCCTTCACAAAAATCGTCCCAGCTTGGTCATTTTTTGAAATTTCGACAAAAACTTTGTTGAAAGTTAACGATAAGGACCTAGGCCTTAAGGGCGAGGTAAGGTTAATTCGGTGAAAAAAAAAACATATATTCAAAAATTGTTTTAGATAATACAGGTAATGCTGTTTTATTTAATTAATTTCCATATAATAATACAACATCTGAACTATATTTTCCTAAATTTTCATTGCAAAATATTGATAAATAAGCCGTTGTCAGCAAATCTCCGGAGGCCCCTAAAAAAAGTTGTTTTGCGATGTACGCTATAACTGAATCACCTGAAACAAAAAAAAACAAAAAGCGTTTATTAGGTGAGATATTTCTCGAGGTAACGCTGCCGACTTTTTTAATCGTTTTTTTTTTTTTTTTTTTTTTTTTTCATTTTCGGTAGCACTTGGAAGTCAAAAACGCGATTTGCCCTAAAAAAATTGACAAATTAGTTGTTGTAAGATAAAAAATGATTATGAAAATAAACTCGGCAGCGTTACCACGAGAAACATCTCAGCTAATAAACACATTTTTATTTTTTTGTTTCAGATGAGCCAGTGACAAGTTATAGCGTACACCGCAAAACAACTTTTTTTAGGCGCCTGCTGACATTTGCTGCCAACGGCTTATTTATCAATATTTTGCAATGAAAATTTAGGGAAATATGGATGAGATATTGCATTATTATATGGAAATTAATTGAATAAACCAGCGTTACCTGTATCGTCTAAAAAAAATCTTGAAAATATGCTTTTTTGACCGAATTAAGGGGCCAGTCCACTTTGAAAATTAAAATAAAATCGAAAGCAAGCAAGACTTGAAGAAATCGACGATGATGAGCAATCAGAAGGGATTTTGTACGGTGCAGGAATTGCCGATTGAGTTTAGGTAAGAGTTTTTCATAGTATAAACTTCAAACGCGTTTTTCTCGAAACAACTTTTTCAAAAACAAGCTCCATCGTATCTCTAAAACTAATAAACCGATTCTCTTGAAATTTGAACCACATATTGTAAACATGATTCGCAACAGAATGACCCTCGATGGTTTTAAAATTTTGATTTTGACTCTCTTTTGCGAAAAACTGCGAAAAAACGCGTTTTTTAAACTTTTTTCGTTTTTCATCTGCCATTTTTTTATTTTTTGATAAAACTTTATATCCGAGGATCATTTTGTAGCTGGTGTCATACTGAATCTAACGAACTTTGAATTTTTTTGTTTCAGACAAGCCGTTGCCGTGTTGTGATGGAGCTACCTAGCCCACCTATTTTTGAGGCGTTAGGTTAAACTATAGTTTTTGTACTTAAAAATGAATAAAAATAAATTAAATTTTTTTAAATATATTTCAGGATTTTATTTATCAAGCCCAACAATTTTTATATTCATATCTTTTATAAAATCCTGAAAAAAATTTGCGAAAATAGCCTTTTCTCGTGGCTCCAAAGTAAACTGGCCCCTTAACGTTGCCCCACCCTTAACGTTAATTTTCTAAACTACCCAATAAATAAATTGTACTTCTGAAATTTCAGTCTCATGCAGACCGCCCAAAGTTTTCAAAAAGGGTGACGCGAGCACTCCGTACACTCGAGGGTGTAAAAGAGCGCAGTAAAAATAAACAACCTCGTGTGAGCGACGCTGGTGGTCCCGTTGACCAGTGACGTGTCCGCCGTGTGCGTACAGATCTTATGCAAATTTCATTGATATATCCGCGATCGCGGACGAAGATAGGTCACGAAACTTGCCTATATGGATACCCGGGAAAACCGCTTTCCCGTGCCTGCGTACTCCACTCATGCACGTAATATACTCCGAGGTATATCCAACGTGGAAAATTTCTCAGATTCGTCGCCTTCTATCTTCTCGTATACGTGTATACAAAAGGTGTACCTTATTTTACTTGCGCACAATTTGTGCATCGGGAAAGTGTCTGGATCGTATTGTTAAGGGGGGGGGGGATACCTTTAGGCGAGGAAAAAATGTGCTGATTTTCAAGATTTTTCTTTAAGGGGCTTTACCAGTAGTGTGAGCGCTGAAAATTTGGGTGATTTTCGGGAATTTTTTGGAAGAAAAGTACTCTATTAAATGTTTCGGAAAATTAAGAATATATTTGGCTATATTTGACCTATATTGCATAATTTTTTCATAGACAAATATTAAGATCCAAGCGACTTATGCGCTGCCTTCGGAGGCGCCAAAAAAAGTTCCTCCACTGCTGACATTATTTCGGCCAATTGAGTAGCTAAAACCGAAAAAGAAAAAAATAAACTGGAAGGTATTTCCTGTACAATGACGTAGGACTTTCGAAAAATATCAAAATCTAACAAAATGGCGTAGTTATGAAAAAAGTCTGTTTTCTTGCCTAAAAAATGCTCGTTTTTTCAATGCCAAATCGTCAATTTTCGTCCAATTAAAAATATCCTACGTCATTGTAGAGTAAATATATTCAAGAGCGCACAGTTTAAATTTCAAGTCAATTGGATAATTGCTCTTTGAGTTACAATGTCAGCAAACTTGAAAAATCTCATTTCGACAAAAACGCGTTTAAAGATTTAAGGATCGAGTTTTGCAAGATAAAATGATATTGATATAAATTATATAAATGATAATGATATTCTTGAAGGTATAAACTGTCAAAAAAAGCAAAAAAAATCGATTTTTTGAGTGTCACACACGTATAGCCTCTTAAAGGAAAGATTTCTGTATAATTCTTTGAGACTTACAAGGAACGTCACTTTGGTGTCCTCCTCCAATTTTGTTGAAACTTTTTACATGAAATAGCATCAAAAATTAAGAGACACGTGTTTTTTTGTTTCGGTGGAAAAACGGTTTTAAGGAGTGAAACGCACCCTCAAAAATAAGGATGTTTTTCGTCGATAACGTTTTAACGGTACGAGATATAAAAAAACTTCAAATTGCAACAATGTTGATTTTTTTGTGTACTATACATTGGAGATGAGAACGATAAAGTTGTCGACGAAAAACGAAAATCACCCCTATTTTCAAGGGTGCATTTTAGCCCTTAAAACCGTTTTTTCGCCGATAAAAAATATACGTGTCTCTTAGTTTTTGATACTGTTCCACATAAAAAAGTCTCAATGAAATTGCAGGACACCAAAGTGATGTTCCTTCTTAGGGTATGTTTTATTACTACTTTTGGCAGTTACCTGGCATTTTTTAATCTCATTAATCTCTAAAAATGGCGGATTTTAATGAAATTCCGAATAAAACTCTCTAGCCTCATTATCTAAAACCTGACCATAGATATTTACAAAATTTAAAAAAAAACATATTTTTTATTCCAAAAATAGATATTTTTTTCGGAAATTTCAATCTTTTTGTTTTAAAGCGTACCATTTCATCGATTTTCAACATTTCTCACTTTTTCTTGGTTGATATTCTGCGTATGAGTGTCAATGAATGAAAAATCTTCATTGATTTTTTTCAGATTAATCCCGCCGAGCTACGTGTCACGCTGTCTGACAACATCCGCCGCAACCCATCTAGAAGACGGTGCCATACGCCGCCATATTTAAAGATCAATGAAAAAAATACCATGTAACAGCTAAAAGTACTAGTAAAACATACCCTCAGTCTCAAAACTGTGGGGAAATATTTTCTTTGAAAACGAAATCATAGAAGTATGTCATTTTTTCCTCGCCTATAGGTATGTCCCCCCTTAATGATTCTGAATTATTTTTGCTTTCCTATTGTTCTATCGTATAGCGTTATTTCACTGCGTAATAGTCTAGTACAATTATTTTTTTCATTGACAGTTCGGTTATAAGGGGGCATCCATTAATTACGTGAGGTAATTTTGGCGATTTTTCGACCCCCCCCCCCCCCCCCCCCCGGTGAGATGTCGTGGGATTTTGCTCGACCCCCTCCCCCCTCCCCTAATCTCACGTGAGATTTTTCAAAATGCATACATTCACGGAAAATAAATCGTAGTAGAAGTAACTGCGGTTGCAGTACCATTTACTCAACCATGTAAAGTAGTAGGGAGACTCGCCCCACGTGATAAAAATTACGCGATTACTAAAATTACTAAAATTACTAAAATTACGTGATATTTGCCGAAGCCCCCCTCTCCCCTACGTGAAATTGGGTGAGATTTCGCTCGACCCCCTCCCCCCCCTAAACGCCTCACGTAATTAATGGACGCCCCCTAATTGGGAGAGCTGTAATTGAGGTCGATCATTCGTTTCTGGAATCGTTCGGAAACGGAAGTGAGGTATTTGTTTCCCAGAATAGAGAAAAAAAGTGGGTTGAGAACCGGAAATAAAAATATTTGTTGCAGGGGATGCAAAAAAAGGTATATTATGATGCGACTATTTTTTTTTACTCCGCCACATTGTTCTTGTCGAGGGCTCCACAATGTCATTGATTACACGTACATGTGCTTTTGAAATTACCGGTTTGCAAATGTTATCAAAAGTTGAGGCGATTCGAGTGCTGTAGCCTTTCTCTCTCTCTCTCTCTCTCTCTCTCTCTCTCTCTCTCTCTCCCCCTCTGTCTATCTCTCTCTCTCGCTCTTAAACACGCACCCCTTTTTCCCTCTCCGTCTCACTCAGTCGCTCTTGTTGCGTTGTGAGAAATCTAAAATCTCATCGTGCACACAAGAGCCTCGTATAATTTGTTAAACAAATTACTCCTACGTGCACGCTGCAATTTAATTTGATTTATGACCATCGGAAAAGGAAGTCGATAAAAAAAGAAAAGGAAAAACATCTCCTTACCGAAAAATAAAATAGACATGCAGCAGCTGTAGATTCGTCCAGAATGCAACGCAATAGTGATGTTGCCTATTTTTGGAAAAGTGTTTAAAATGGTTCACATGTACATAATATACCTCTAAATGTTTATTTCATGTATTTGCATGCAGCAAATTCTTCACAAATCGTGTTTTAATTCGTCCGTTCTAAAATACACGCCAAAACGCGCAGATCTGTCATTTCTCGTGACCCGGCAAAACACGGGTTTCTAAATAAACACAATAACAAATGTTTCAGAATTAATAAGTTCAAGGATGAATTCTAAACTCTATTCATCACCGTATGACTGCCTTGAAGACCTGCAATGAAATAAAAACAAACCAAGTTCTAAAACTAAACGTAACCTCAAAAATGTATTCAAATTGTTACAGAGTCTGTAATATTATTAATGCCATATACATTATTCGTTGCATAAATAACAATTTTTTAGCGTACACATTAGGGTGGTTAAAAAGATAATTAATTTTTTTTCGCGGTACTCAACGGAAAATGTTACTACGTTGTAAAAAAGTAATTCATACAAAATTTGAGAGGTCTAAATATTTTTTTAGGTGGTGCTCAAACGACTTTTAATTTTTTTTCTTCGATTTTTCGTCAATTTTTTCCCCGCCAATAGACATAATAATATAATTTCCTCAAAACTTTGTATGCTCTGTAGCATTTTCTAAGATAACATAAATAGGTCGTTTTCATTTCATGTAGTTTTAATAAAAATAATAATTCCAAACGACGTTTAAAAAAATATGTATTCTGGATGACAGTATGCGATTGGTGAAAAACTTACGTAATTCCTCCGAGGATCGAGCCGAATAATAATTTCCCTTCTCGCTAAAAGGATGGGTTTTTCTTTGCTCGCTCACAACTTGCAACGGAAATTTTTTTTGGTCTTCGTTTTTCGTAATCGAACCTTTGAAATCTTTTATCAAAGAAACGGCTCAGCTATGTAGTTCACAACTAGTATATTTTTAAAAGTAATCAAGCACGTATTGTAATCCTGAATTAAGTCCCAAAGTGAAGGATTCTAGTCCAAAAAACTTCACGGGAGCTCAAATCGTTCGTATAAACTTTTTTACATTTTTATTTTTACAGTCAGAGAAACAATCCCTATAACTTTGTTTTCTTACTCCAAAACAACATATTACTCCAAAAAATACGCATACTTGTTAGACGTTCAGTAATGTAAACACCGTGTTCTTGTTCATCGAGTGGTTAATATAATTTTCACAACTGCATTACATATATTGATTCTTAATCGGCAAATATAAATTGTTTATTGTAAAAAAATATTTAAATAAAAATGGTGTCCTCTTACAGAAAAAATTAAATCAAGATTTACATTTGATCACGCACTGACATTTTCTGCATCGAGATAAAAAAAAATTAATTCTCTGATAATCATGAAAAAAAAAACATGAAAAAGGCGTTTGAGCACTAAATAAAAAAATTGTTTAGAACCCTCAAATTTTGCAAAACTATCTTTTTCTTAGCATACTTCAATTTTCCGTTGAGAAAAATATATCGATTTTTTTTAACCATTCAAGTCCACATACATGGAAGTCTTCACGTTTCTGAATTCTGCAGAGCAGACGTCGCCGTTCGTCGCAAAGAAATTGGCCACCATTATACAGTTAATCCTCGGCAAATTCGAACTATTTGCCTTCACGAATCCAGTCTCGCAGTCTCTTATCACAGTCGAGTAAAATTCAAAATCAAACGAGGAATCTCAAAAATTGTATTTCAAGACACAGTAAATAGTAACAGCCTAGTATAAACAGTATGCTTAGAGCGTCGAATAGTGTTTTGCAAACTGTGACGTCATGCACTCTGATTGGTGTTCTATGTCACGTGACTTGTCGATGTTTTATGACAAATTATCTATCAAAATTTATCTACAATTTTAACCAAAATAAAATAAAATAAAATAGGCACTTGCGAGCATTACTTTAACCCTAGAATGTAACCTTATTAACCTTATTTCTTTTGATCTATTAGGGTAACCTGGTGTGATAAACCACCCCAATTTTGAAAAATTCGTATCTCCGATAAAATTTCACGAAAAGGGTTCAGCTTGGGCTCATTCTTTTCGTTTTTTCATGCAGAATCACGTAGGCCTATCGCGATTCCGCTTGAAGTAGAAAAAGTTAGTAAAAAATAGGTAAAAGGGTGAAAAACATGAAAAATTCGTAAAGCCGCGAGATTTAAACTCGCCTGGGGTGGTTTGTCACCCCAGGTTACCGTTCGAGGGTTAATCATAAGCTATCGCCTCGTAACAATATTATTTTTATTCTTGGTTACCGGAAACATCCCTATTGCACACTCATCCGAAATTCGTAATGTACCATTTTGACAGCTGTTTCCCACGTGACAATCGACCGAAAAAAAAAAATAAACCAACTATCCCGGCCCCTTTTTAATTCCGTGAAGCGTGACTGTGATGAGGGTGGCAGTGAAAATAAAACGCAATAAGAAATTTCAAAGATTGATCAACACGAGAAAATTGTACGCCGCTACCCCTTTCTATCGGGATTTTCGTGAGCCATTTGATCATTCGCGGTGGGTTCGGTCGATAAGGAGTGAGAGCTTCAGAGCCTTATGGATACCTTGGCGAGCCTGAGCTGCGAGTGAGCTCCGTCCGTGGACTGGAAGAAAGGGGTTGTCTCGATATGGCGAGGGAGCAAGCAACCCTTAGGTCTCTTACCGGCCCGTCTACACTACCGACGACGATTCCAGTCACCTGTATACCGCACGAACTTCTCACGTTCACCCTCCCCAACCCCCTTTCTCGCCGTTTTTCACCCTTGCCAATTCCGCACCCTCCCACATCCCCCAAAATAATACAAGATTTATTTCCGAGGCCTGAAGAAGAGCAGAAAAAAGAAACATCCGGAAACCATCCATTATTTTTTTTTTTTCGAAATTTAACGCAACGATGCAAAGAGCCGAGTGGGACGCTGACGTTATTTTCCAAAAGAGAGGGGGCCGCACCAGCGGGATATTGGTTCGATGTATATTGGGGGTGGCCGTTTAGACGTCTCAGGGGGTTCGTTTTTCGTTGAAAGAGAGAACCCGGGGCGGGAGGGATGAGGGGCTAGAGAGATGAATCGATCAATCGTCGCCACACGTTCCATTTGTTTCCGTCCGCGACAACCCACCTCATATCCGAGCGTCTCTATTAATGCGTTTCGTATACCCTCGCCCAAAATACAACCCCTGGGACTACCCTTCATAAATATATATATATAAATGTGTGTATTCATTTAGACGAAAAATCGTACATATAAGTCACGTGGGCCACGTCACAGCACGTACCACGCCAATATTCTTCGATCCAAGTCTCAACGGTCATTAGTCATTAGCACCCACCACATCGTATTATCTACAGAAGTAAAACAGATGCGCATCTCACGTGTTCGATATACGCCTCGATTCCCTCAAGTAAACTTCCGCCTCACGCTATTCGCACATCCGTCCTTCGAGCCCCCATTGAGACAAGTCAATAAATAGAAAAAACAACGACAATCATCTACTATCAAAATTTTTTCCCTTGAATCAAGCTCCGTCCATGATTATTTGGGGTCGAGCGTTCGTTTACGTGTTTTCCCTCCAGGCCTGCTCGGAGAGCAGCAAACTTGTTGTGGAAATGAAAGAAAGAAGAACGAAAATGTTTGTTTTCTTTTTAGTTTTGGTCCTAAGGGAGATACTTGGCGTTGTACGAACTTGGAAAACGCGTAAAAGTTTCAAGGGGCTGGAAAAAGGGGTGGATTTTCATTGGACCATGCATATATATATATATATATATATATATATATATATATATATATTTCGCGACAATTTTTTTTATCTTTAAAGAAGATAATTAGTTGGTTAGGCAAAGGAAAAAAAATAGAGCTTTGGGTAACCATCTAATTATCTTCTTTAAAGAGAAAAAAAGTTGTCGCGAAATCTGCGAACGGTCAAAAAATATTTAGAGATCGCTCAAGCCTCCCAAAGATTCAAGTTTTCATGAAAAAGTCGATTTTTTTTCGTTTACTTCTCATCCATGAATTTTACGCTTTATAATTTTTAAATTAAGCTCGCGAAAGCTCTAGCCTTCTAACGAATATTGAGTGGTTCCTCAAGAGCTTCGAAATTTCTAATTCTCGCGATTTTTTTCTCTTCTCACTCATAAATTTAACACGTTGTAAAATTTTCAAAACGATGAATCCTTTTTTTCTTTAGAACCGGATTTTTTTAATTTACCTCACACTTCTACCCCTATAAAATGGGGGACCTATAATTTTGTTTACGGACAAGAGCTTTAAAGAAGGATTTTACGAGAACAAAGATTGTAATTCTTGGGATAGTATTGTGAGGTAAATTTAAAAAATCCATTTCTACAGATAAATGATTAATTGTTTTGAAAATTTTATAAAGCGTATGTAATTCATGGGTGAGTCGTGAACGAAAAATAAACTATCGATTTTGTGATGAAAATTTGAATTTTTGAGAGCCTTGAGCGACCTCAAAATATTTTTTGACCGCTCGCAGATTACGCGACAATTTTTTTATTTCTTCAAAGAAGATAATTGGATGGTGAGAAAAAAGGAAAAAAATAGAACTCAAATTTGGGCCACCCTAATATATATATATATATATATATATGGTGACATGTTTTAAGACATTCGGATTTGAGGACCGTTTTCACGGCAGCCTGCTCTAACCCGTATCTAGCGCTATTGAAAAAAAAACTAAGGGGGGAGGAGATGTAAAGGCGGGGAAATAAATTGCTGATTTTCATTATTTTTTTCAAAGGAAATATTTCTTCACCATTTTTGAGACTTAGGTTATGTTTTACTACTACTTTTGGCTGCGCAATGGGATTTTTTAATTATTATTAATCTTTCAAAATGGCAGATGTGTGGCACAGTCTTCTACACTGCATTTTCAAAACTGGCATGACGTATAGCTATAACAGTAATCGACCGATTCTGATGAAATTTGGTATAAATCTTTCTAACGTTATTGTCTAAAACATGACCGTAAATGTTTTTGAATTTTTTTTTAAGATTTTTTTTTCGAAGCGTACCTTTTCATCTATTTTCAACATTTCTCACTTTTTCTTGGTTCATATTCTTTGTATGAGTGTTGATAAAAGAAAAATCTTCTTCGATTTCTTTTCAGATTAATCCCACCGACGCTACGTGTTACGCCGCCTGGCAACATCTGCCGCAACCGGTTAATTCGATCGTGTCATACCTCCACCATTTTTGGAGATTGATAATTTTTTTCAAATACAATATAGCAGCCAAAAGTAGTAATACAACATACCCTAAGTCTCAAAAATAGTGAAAAAATCTTTCCTTTTCAACAACATCATGAAAATAAGCAATTTTTTCCTCGCCTAAACGTATCTCCCCCCCTTAAGGACCACCCTCGAAACAGCCAGATGTGCTGATAGGCAACATTCGAAGGTATAACGAATTCAAAATGTACTTTATGTGGATATACTCATAATTGCATATCATATATACAGGGTGGCAGTTATGAGGTTGCCATGTGTTCTTTGAGGGTCTTGCGCAGAGATTTTGCGACCCAGAGAAATATGATTATCAATGATTGTCCAAGATATAGCTTATTTTTGCAATTAACAGTATTCGCCAGAAAATCGAGCATTTCGAAAATAAATCACAATTTCATTTTAAGCACAGCATAATAATGAATATGATTAAATTCCGAATTCGACAAAATTCCTGAAAAAGTTTTTTTAACGGTATGTCGTCACCTTGAAAAATTCTAGAAAATGCATTTTCAAGCAGATGTACGGAATTCAATTGCATTCAAGAAAAGTTTTGTTAAATTCGTATCCGGAATTCAATTATCCTTATTCTGCTGAACTCCAAATGAAAACTTCAGTTTTGTCAGAATGCTCTATGTTTTCTGGCAAATACTACTCGACAAAATAGACTGTACGTTTTTTTTTTCACAAAAAGAATTTAAAAACCCTTTAAATATCATATTTTTCTCGGTCGAAAAATCTCAGCACCAGACTCTTCAAAACCATATGGTGATCTTATAATTGTCACCCTGTATATCGGTATGTTTGTGAAGGTGAGTGCTCGTTGGGAAAAGTCGAAAGCAGACGTGTGCACAGCTCGCATCGTTATCGTATATCGCAATGCTCGTATAAGGGCATGTATGCAAAGTCAGTTACGTAATATGTGTACATTTATATACACCATATATACATTTATATATATATATATATTTGTGTGTGTGTGTGTGTGTGTGTGTGTGTGCGCGCGTGCGTGCGTGCGTGCGTGCGTGCGTGCGTGCGTGTGTGCGTGCGTGCGTGCGTGTGTGTGTGTGTGTGTGTGTGTGTGTGTGTGTGTGTGTGTGTGTGTGTGTGTGTGTGTGTGTGTGTGTGTGTGTGTGTGTGTGTGTGTGTGTGTGTGTGTGTGTGTGTGTGTGTGTGTGTGTGTGTGTGTGTGTGTGTGTGTGTGCTGTATAGTGTACGGTGTTATTTCGAGCCTCGTACAAGCTTATATGCATACCTATTAAACCGTATGAGGTATTTCACGCCCAAGTGACTCGACTACCCCAACGGAAAGAAAATTCATGCGAGATATTACAAAAAGTCTACCCAGGCTGCATTCGATGTCTGCCTATAAATGTATACTGAAATAAAACGCGAAATACACGTAATACGTGTGTTACGAACAATGTAAAAAATCGACACCACCAGCACTCAATATTTCGGGGAATAATCGTGCTTGCACGGGTTTTCCTCAAAATATTGCCTTTCTTTTCCATAAAAGATACAAATGATTCAAAGCGTGTTTTTTGTATACTAACTTGCAAAAATATTGTATTAATTTACCATAAAAAACGCAAATTATTGAGGACATGTTTTTTTTATAATATTTTGCAAATATATTACATTAATTTTCCATAAAAGACGCAAATTATTGAAGGTATGCTTTCTTTATACTAGTTTACATATATATTGCGTTCATTTTCCATAAAAAGGCAAATGATTCAAGCTATGTTTCTTTGATACTAGTTTGCAAGAATATCATATTCGTTCGCCATAAAAGATGCAAATTTTTGTGATTAAGTTTTTTTATACTGGTTTGCCAAAATATTCTATGCATTTTTAATAAACGACACACGTGATTGAAGGTATTTTTTTTTTAAACTAACTTGCAAAAATATTGTATTCATTTTCTATTAAAGATGCAAATTATTGAAGATATGTTTTTTTGTACGAACTTGCAAAACTATTGTATTGATTTTTCATAAAATATGCAAATTATTAAGGCTATGTTTTTTTCAATACTAGTTTGCAAGAATATTATATTCGTCTCCAATAGAAGATGCAATTTCTGAAAGTATATTTTTTTATGGTAGTTTGCAAAAATATTCTATTCATTTTCCATAAAGGACGCAAATAATTGAAGGTATGTTTTTTTATACTAGCTTGCAAAAATATTGTATTTATGTTCCACAAAAGACGCAAATTGTTGAGGTGTCTTTCTTTTAATACTAGTTTCCCAGAATACTATATTCATTTTCCATAACAATTTGAGTTTGTGAAAATATGTTTATTTTATAGTAGCTTGAAAAATATTGCATTTATTTTCCATAAAAGACGCAAATTATTGAAGGTATGTTTTTTTTATACTAGATTGCAAAAATATCGTCTTTATGTTCCACAAAAGACGCAAATTATTGAGGGTATTTTTATATATACCACTTTGCAAAAATATTGCATTTATGTTCCACAAAAGACGCAAATGATCGAAAATATGTTTTTTTAAATACTAACTTGCAAAAAATATCATATTAATTTTCCATAAAAGATGCAAATAATTGAAGGTATGTTTATTAATACTACTTTGCCAAAATATCGTATTCATTTTCCATAAAGGACGCAAATTATTGAAGGTACGTTTTTTTCATACTAAATCGCACAAATATTGTCTTGATTTTTCATAGAAGACGCAAATGATTGAAAGTAGTTTCTTTCATACTAGTTTGTAAAAACATTTAGTCCATTTTCCATTTAAAAAAAAGCACAAGTTATTGAAAATATGTTTTTTTTTTATAGTAGCTTGCAAAATATTGCCTTCATTGTCCATAAAAGGAGCAAATTATTTTTATATTCGTTTTTTTAATACTAGTTTGCAAAAATATCGTATTAATTTTCCATAAAAGACGCAAATTATTGAGGGTATGTGTTTTTATACTAGCTTGCGAAAATTCGGAAAATATAATGAGCAGAGTAAGATGGATTACGAGTGAAGCACGTTACGCACTTACAGTTAAATATATACATATGTGTGGGTGTGTGTGAGCTCTCGTCTGCAGAGAAAGATGAGCCTTGGCTGCGGGAGGTCCATGCCGGTAATGTATGTATAATATTTTTAATTGTTGACGTTAAAATGTGTTCTCCGGGCTTGCGGACTCACCTTTTTTCCTCCTGTCCCTTTCGTGCCCTCGCGCTCTATCTTTTTCCGTATATCCCTCTCCTCGGGCACTGAAGCGAACCACGGCTTCGTCGTTGAAAAATAATAATGTGTATCGTGCTCGGTACGTTTTTCGACCGCCAACGACACCGCGAACCAAATCCTGACATGTGTGTGTTCGTGTGTCCCAACCCTCTCGTTATTCATCTTCCGCCAGGAAGAATCACAACCGTCCGAGTGCTCGCACCCACGTATCTTTTTTTCGTCTCTAACACGTAATTTTTTTTTTCTAAATTAATTTTCAAAGTATCACATACAAATACAGGGGGTCTCGCCTTATTTATCATCCAGCAGTGTAGTTTCCGGTGATTATGAGTGATCCGTGAATAAAGCCATTTTTCGACGTTTTGGAAAAAAAAAATTCGATGAGTAAAAAATGCGTATACTTTTTTTTATCCTTACAATATGATGATATACACTAGCGGTCGAAATTTTTCAAATCACTGGATAATATGCTAAGTACAAAAATTAAAGGATAGCGACAAATTAAATTTTTTAAGGTGTTTTTAAAAAGCAATAACTTGACGGAAAATTGTTGCAGAGCAATTTAAAAAAAAAAACAAATTCATGCTTAAAGTCTCTAGTTTTGAGACCGGGAGGTTAAATATTTCTATCATTGATCGTTGTTGAGTAGGATATTAAATAAAAGGATATTATCGCGATATTTTGAGGATTTTATAAAAGATGTGAATATAAACGTTGTTGAGCTTGATAAATAAAGTCTTGAAATACATTTAAAAAATATTTTTATTCATTTTTATTCATTTTTAAGTACAAAAACTATGGTTTAACGTAACGCCTCAAAAATGAGTGGGCTAGGTAGCTCCATCACAACTCGGCAGACAACTTGTCTGAAAAAAGAAATCAAAGTCCATTAGATTCATTATGATACCAGCTACAAAATGACCCTCGGATATAAAGTTTTATTTTTAAAAATAAAAAAATGGCAGATGAAAAACGAAAAAAGTAGAAAAACACGTTTTTTCGCAAAAAAAGAGTAAAAATCAAAATTTTAAAACCATCGAGGGTCATCTTGATGCGAATCATGTATACAATAAGTGGTTCAAATTTCAAGAGAATCGGTTTATTAGTTTTAGAGATACGATGGAGCTAGATTTTAAAAACTTTTCGAGAAAACGCGTTTGAAGGTTATACTATGAAAAAATCTTACCTCAACTCAATCGGCAATTCCTGCACCGTACAAAATCCCTTCTGATTGCTCACCATCGTCGATTTCTTCGAGTCTCGCTTGCTTTGGATTTTTTGAAATTTTCAAAGTGGTCTGGCCCCTTAAAGAGATCAGCGGAAAAAAATTCAATATTTTCGCCTGTTTTTCAAAAGGTCCACGGGCTTGAATACATTTTTTTCAGCAATTTCACCGTAGAATTCTTTCAGTTGGATTCTTCCTCTTTAATCTGAGCTTTGCACGATGATTTTTCGCTGAGTTATCGTCGTTCAAAGCAAAAATGACCTTTTTGGCTTTGATAATTCATTACTCGGGAACTAATGATCGCACAGAAAATAAAATGAGGGTTTTGAAAACTTCAAAGTGGTCATCTTCACTATAAGGCATTGTTTTTGATAAACAATGTTTTTCTATCCAAGAACCTTGATTCCAATAAAGGTTTTAAAAAACTGCGTTTTAACGCATTTTGGCTAAATTTGAGATAACTTTACAAATAATGGTCTCAAAATGACCTGACATTTTCAAGTGCGTGCAATTTTTTTGTGGCGAACATAGAGTACCAATCTTTGACAACTGGCATCAGGAAGCATTGAGGTTTAGTCATGGAGAATCACACGATCAAGCAACGCATAGAAATTGTCATTTGCTGCATTGTTACTGCGGAATTATTGCAGACGAAGATTGTGCGATTTGGCGCCATTGGACTTCTTTCTTTGGGGTTTCGCTGAAAGGAAAGTATGCCAATGATTCACAGACCATTCCGGAGCTCAAGGAAGCAATTGGACGCACCATTGATGAAATTAGTCCGCAATTATGCGAAAATGTTATTGAATATTTCATCAAAAGAGTCAACGTTTGCAAACAGAGACGAGGCGGCCATTTTTCGGATATTGTGTTCCACACATAACCTCCATGTGTGTACCCTATACGAGGGTGGGGTGAAAAGTTTCCGTCCTGACCAAGAAAAACGATGTTTAAAATTTGTTTTTGCTTTATTTTTCAACATAATCTCCATCAACACTGATACATTTCTCATAACAGTGTTCTAATTTAGTTATACCAGTTTTAAACGTAGATTCGTCAAGCTCCTCAAAATACTGATTTACAGCTTCGATAACTTCTTCGTTGCTCTTAAATCTTTTTCCGCCAAGCCATTTTTAAGGTTAGGAAACAGGTAATAGTCGCTGGGGGCTAAGTCTGGAGAGCAGGGAGGATGCGGCATCAATTCAAACTTCAATTCGTGGATTTTGGACATGGCAACTATCGACGAATGCGCTGGTGCGTTATCGTGATGAAACAAAACTTTTTTCTTCGCCAAAATTTGCACCTCGTGCTTCAAACGTTGCAATAACTCTGCGTAGTATTGACCAGTGATAGTTTTACCCTTTTCAAGGTAATCAATGTATATAATTCCTCTCGCATCCCAAAAAACAGTAGTCATAACCTTGTTTGCCGATAAAATTGTTTTTGCCTTCTTTGGGGTTGTTTCCCCTTTTCCAACCCACTGTTTTGACTGTTCTTCATTTTCAGGAGTGTAGTAGTGGACCCATGTCTCATCAACAGTTATGAATCGACGCAAAAATTCGTTTGGATTACGCCTATACAGCGCCAAATTGTCGGTAGAAATGGTTTTTCGAAGCAGTTTTTGGTCGAGCGTTAGCAAACGCGGCACCCACCTTGCACACAGCTTTTCCATGTTCAAATGGTTGTGCAAAATATTTCGCACACGTTCAGCTGACATCCTACAGGTCTCAGCTATCTCATGCACTTTCAACCTGCGGTCTTCCAACACTATTTTATGGATTTTTTCAATCATCTCTGAAGTTGTGACTTCAACGGGCCGTCCTGAGCGAGGCTCGTCAGAAGTGCTCACACGACCCATTTTAAATTCAGAAACCCACTGCTTAATAGTTGAATATGATGGGGAGGAGTCTCCTAGTGCTGAATCCATCTCTTCTTTTATTTGTTTTGGTGTAAAACCTTTCAAATGGAAGTATTTGATGACAGCACGTTTTTCCAATTTTTCCATTTTTACGAAAACAACGGAAGCGTCTCGCGCAATGTGCTCTCAAACGCAAACTAACGTAGCGATTGGGCTGAAACTGTACATACAAGCTCGGTAGGAATGGTACTGTAGGACGCTGCTCCAAAACTAGACCTAGTGTCACCATTTCTTGGTCAGGCCGGAAACATTTCACCCCACCCTCCTATTAAAATAAAAATATTCGCACTTTTCAAATAAATAATACGTTTTATTAATAAATTAAAATGTCAGGTCATTTTGAGACACCCTATAAGATCAGTATAGAGATAATTCGAACTACGTCATCAATTTCAATATTTTATACATAATTATATAAAAATACAATTATACGTATATCAAAATATCATGTGTGAGACGCGGCTGAAAAAAATCGACATCCATTGTCTCCGAAGTAGGTACTGTTTTCACAATTCTTCAGCCAAAGTTGTATCCCATTGAAATGAATTCTGCATACCTTTAGCGGGCACTTTTTTCTCGCTCGTGTTGTTTAAGAATCGCCCAAACTGGCGGAGTGCATCCTGCTCGTAGTTGCACCGGAAGGAGCAGGACAAGCAAAAGTTTTTCAATTTTCCGATAGCAACGACAGAATCCTGAGGAGGCAGCGCGTTTGCGCACGTCTGCACAATAACGCATATTCATACGTACCGCTTCCACGCAACTGTGCAAAGTCTTGGCTCACTTTTTGCCCTTTTGTTCACTCCTCCGAAGAATCTACATACGGAAAGATCGCCCGTTGCATTTTCAGATTCGCGAACAATACGAGCCATCGGAAACCTCACCGCGAACGTTGCCCTCCGTGCAACTTCCGGTTCGTATACGTCAACCGTCATAGCTCGGCAAGTTTCCCCGGTTCGCTTTTTTAAACTTTTTCTCGAGTGTGCCCCTTATTTCATTTTTTACTTGCACGACGCCAGAAAAATCGCGGGAAAATTTCCTTCGTATATTAGTCCAGTCGAAATAGGATTTCACCTGGAATTAATTCCGGGCTTCGATTTTCTTGTTTTATACTTAGGGGGGGGGGGGTGGTTGGTAGTGTAAATCTCGATTTTCGGGAAAATCCCCCTGGTGCCTTTGCCGCCATCTTGATTTGAAGAGGGATTTTTTTTTGTTTTTCGAATAACTCGCTTATTTTCAACCTTAGAGTGAAAATGATCGTATTCAAAGTTGTGGAAAATGTAATTCTCCACAAGTTTAGTAATTATAATTTTTTACCCTAGGATCGATATTGATAGAGTTAGACTGCTAAAAGGGGTAAAAAAACGTTTTTTTTAACTTATCTAGTTTATTATCAAGTTTATTATAAAAATGGTAATAAATAATCACATAGGAAATTTTATTTCCTCCAACTTTGGTTATTAGCCTTTTTACCCTCGGATCAATAATTTCGGACTTATACTTAATTTAGGGGTGAACTGTTTTTATGTTCAGTTATTTCGTTTCTTATCAAGTTTATCGTAAAAATGGTAAGAAGTAATCGGGCAGGAAATTTTGGTCGGTACCATTTTTAGCCTAGGATCAATATTTTCGGACTTATACTTAATTTAGGGATGAACTACCCCCAAGTATAAAAAAAGAAAATCGAAGCCCGGAATTAATTCCAGGTTAATCGAATTTTAGATCTATCTCGACTGGACTATATATATATATTGGGATGTTGAATAAGTTCTCGCTGTTTTTTTCGTGGAAATTGATGCTTTATTTTCAAAAATCATTCCTTATGCTTTTAAACGTTTCGAAATTGTTGTGTGATCAACTCCTAATGATTCTGCAAGTTCAGCTAGCGTCTGACATTAATCTTCATGAAGTAATGCCTCCAATAGAACACATCAAAATCATTATTTTCGAAGTGTCTATACCAATCGTTACATGTTCTTTCCGACAGAGCGTGGTCGCCGTAAGTCTCAATAAGTATTTTGTGTACGTCCGATTCAAATTTTTTTAAAAATAAAGTGGTGCAGTAAAATTCTCCGCAAATACGCTTTTTTGGCACGAAATTTGACACGTTTACTTATAGATGCTTGACCATCTTACAGGGTTAAATACAGTCGGGAGGCTCAAAAAGATCGATTTTTCAAGAATTTCTCTTGAAAAGACCTTTAAATCTATTAACGTAAAAATTTGTATACATATTATGGTAACTTTTAACTGTATTTTAACATTTTATTTGTAAAAATAATTATTTTGATAGCTGCTATAGCTGATCTCCGGGAGCACCCCTACAAAAAGGCGTCTGGCGGTGAGCACGATGCCTCCGGACTGGATCATCTGAAATGAAAAAACTAAAAATATTTCGTTGATATAATGGATTATCTTGTAATTGATCGAAGGAATAAGAAAAATAATAATTCTTGACAAAACGGCGGCTCCTCAAAAAAACATCGATTTTTGACAAAAATGTAGGCCTTAAATTGTTTATAAAATGGAAAATATTTTTCGGTGAGAAAAAACCTTCGATTAATTACTAAAAAATATACTTGAAAAGATTATGTTAAAATTTGAGACCGATCGGTTCAGGCGTTTCCAAGAAATCTTGCTCACCGACTTTAAAACACACAGTTTTGAAAAAAACGCCTTTAAAGTTTCAAAAGCACTTTCGCACGCTCTGACACGTCATTACAAATGTGCGTGTTACTTCAAGAATAATCGCCGGATTGGCAAAACATTTTCTGTGTGTGTGTACTTAAATATATGTAAATTACGAATTTTTTTAAATGAATTTTTCGAAAATTTTAGCTGTATATAAACCCTTAAACTTTTAAAGTAATTAGGACGATATGCGTAGTATATATTTTTTACACGGCAGGCTATCAAAGTCAGCTGTTCGAATTGGTTTATATGGAAATTCTGCATACGATCTTTTTTCATAAAGTTTCTTTAACATTTAAGGTTAAAAAAAATACTTTTCTAGATAAAATGAATAAACAAGAGTATTTTTTTTAACCGGGTAAAAAAAGTTATCATTTGTAAAAGTGGCATGCGAAAAACCAAAAGCAGATGATTTTTATCTCGAAAACCGTGGGACTTTTACTGAACTGAAATTCCAGCTATAGTAGGACATGATCTGACCTAACGGCAGTTGCAGGATTATCCATTTATAACAGGACACCCTGTGTATGTGTGTATATATATACAGGAACGTGCGCGCTATTTTAATCAACTTTAATTAATCGTCGTTTTCTGTTTAAGGCAGTATTCTGATCTAGAAATATGAAGAAAAAAAATCGAATTGTTTCCCGTTTTCTTAAAGTATATCTGTTAGGAATATATCCTCAATAGGAAATTTCGAAATTTCCGATATTTACGCCAAACCAAAACCGACGGGATCTCTACAAGACTCAAATGTAATCTAAATCGAAAACAAAAAAAATTGTCTCCAAATATATACAACTGGCTATATTCACCATTCGCTGTTCAAAATTTCGAAAAATACGAAAAATGACAGCCTCTCCGACGAAAACCTCATTTTTCTCTTGAAAAACAGCATGTCGAAGTCATTGTTATTAACAAATGGTTCATCCAATGAAAAAATGCGCTCGTGAATCGAAAATGACTACTGTTTAAACGCTAACTGTGCAAATTCAAGTCAATGGTGTGAAAGTCACTCAAGATATTAATCCCGCCGTGTCAAGATATGTGATTTCGAGATAATCGCCTTCAAACTCGACGGATCGCGGTCAACCCGACGCACACTGTTCCACTAAAATAGGTGTAGCTTCGTCAATTTTTATAATTTCAGGCTGCGGTTGGTCTTGAAATATTCTTGAAAGTTCACACTATAACAATATGAAAAAAAAAAAAAAAAAACGATTTTTTGGAATTTCCAGCCATGGATACCCCCTTAAGCACGAACCAAAACGCAGTTGATTTGGGTCTCCAGACTAGAATACCCCGTAAAATGTTTCGTCGCCAAACACTAATAATACTTTCCGAAACACCTACCATTTTTTTATCATTTCTCGCGTCCATTAAATCTTCTTTTTGTTTTATCTAGCAACGAATTTATTTTCTCGCCGATCTATCACACGTCACGTCACTATAAATCGTGAAAGAGAGGAGGCTCGCGTGCCTTGTAAATCCAAGACGCGATACACCCAAGTAATGTATCATATCGCACATACGCGCACATACATACAACGTATACGTCCGTATTAGTACATGAGCTAATTCATTTAATTTAATTGAGTGCGTTTTAACTGGCCACGAAGCATCAACGGTCGTGGCAATGACGACAAATTAGATTGAAAGTAAAAATAGTAATAAGCAGAAGAACAATAAGTGGCAATGATAAGGATTATTTTAATTTGAAGACCTCATGAGTCGTGAATTTTATTTTGATTGAAACGAAAGCGCGATCTGCCAACCTCAGTGACCTCGTCGTCGTTCATCAACCCCTCGAAAGTTTCGAGGATCGCCGAGCCGCCGGAAACGACTAGAAAATTCCTGGATAAGAGCAAAGCAGGATCAACCCGAGTCATCGCAGCGAGCCGAAACCACCCTTCGTATATTAATTCGCTTTTGTTGCGTTTCTTTTTCACCTTGAAACCTCGGGGAAGTTGAAGGTTTGCGCCGGTGACTCTCGTTACGAATGCTCTTTATCTGTGCCGTGAATCTCGGAGACACGTGGCCTTACGTGCGATTATCATAGGAGCACCGATTGCCGTACTATTTTACCCTAATTAGACGGAGCATCGGTAACGCCGCGTGAATTCGGGAGCGCGCTCGCGAGATCGATGTCACAACGTCCCTTCGGCTATTTTATTTCTCCTCGACGCGTCGGCGGAAACGGAATTTCCGACCGTAAAACTTTGAAAAGCGTGTGCCACGGTGCGCACGAGTTTTCTTTTTCGTGCCTCAATTACGGAGCCGCGATATCACGATGGCGTTCGCTTTTTTTGGGAGGGGGGGGTTTTGGAAATATAAAATTTCGTGGATGAGAGATGAGATTATATATATATATATATATATATATATATATATATATATATATATATATATATATATATATATATATATATATATGAGGGTGGCCGTTATTTTGGCTTCGGTAAAAAAATGTTAACGTCTAGCAAAAAAAAAAACTAATCAAGATATAAAAACAAAAATCTGTGCAAAATTTGGACGCGCTAGGATAAGGAGAACACGTGCCACCGAGCAGCTTAATTTTCAAAATACGTGCATTTTTTTTATGACCGCACTGAAATATTTATTAGTCTGATAAAAATAATTTAAAAATCTGGAATTGGATACATTGATTATACATATTAAAAGTTACAAAATATATTATTTACTGATTTTTTTCCATCAATCACGTACCACAAATTCGTACCTTTACATGAAATATTACATAAGTAATAGCAGTCCATCTATGAAATGATTGAAGTACCAGGTGTGTAAGTATGAAACCGGAATTTTTGTACAGAAAAAACACGTTTATTGTAATGATATGATACAAAGTATCATATATCCAAAGTATCGTAGGTACATCCGCCAGTTGTTGTTGTGTTTGAGCATCGTCTTCGTCCAACAAGTCTTGCAGGTCAGCGTCTTCAAACTTTTTCGATGGTCTTCCACGTTCTTCGTTCCTCACGTCAAAATCGCCACTTTTGAACCGTTTGAACCACTCGAAACACTGTGTTTTACCGAGAGCATGCTCACCAAACGCCTCCACAAGCATTCGATGCGATTCGGCTGCGGTTTTCTTCAGATGAAAACAGAAAAGTAGTGCTGTCGGCAAATCGTAATTTGTTGGCACAAAACTCGACATGTTTATCTCTAGTAAACTAATGCTACTGAATGAAACTCGTGTTATTGTGAGTTGGAGATCTTTGTCGGATATCAATACAATAACAAGACACCGCTGACGTGATGTGTCGGTAACTGCATCGACATCTAGCACCACCTATGGGCAAATTCCGGTTTCATACTTACACACCTGGTAGAGTACATTTGTTTACGTTCAGAATTTTCGGGGTTCTGGTTGCCCCCGCAAGGGTAGTGTTAAATATCTTTGCAAGTTTTCTTCATCAGACAAATATTTACAACAATGTACTGGAGCAAATTTTGTAATGTTGCCCAGCCCCACCCCCCTAGCGCGAAAAAGCATTATTAACAACCGAACTATCAATAAAAAGTACATAGAACTCCAGAACTATGTGAGAGGCAACCAGAACTGATTTTCTTTGTTTTCCTCCGACTGAGCAGTAGATTGATGGCACGATGGTATCCTTTGAATGGACCCAAATTTTTTTTCCGGAAAAATAATTTTTTTGTTGATGTTCTAGTTGCCCCCGCAAGAGTTCTCTTAAATAGCTTCACAACTTCCTCTCATCAGACAAATATTTACAACGTTACACACGAGTAGACTTTGTGGAATTGGCACACCTGAACAAAAAAAATCGTTACAAACAACCGAAGTATCAATAAAAAGTACATAGAACTCCAGAAATATGTGAGACGCAACCAGAACCGATTTTATTTTTTTTCCTCCGGCTGAGCAGTAGATTGATGGGGCGATGGAATGCTTTGAGTGGACCCAAATGTTCTTTTTGGAAAAATGAATTTTTCTTTGGAGTTCTGGTTGCCCCTGCAAGAATTCTGATAAATATATTTACAACTTTTCCTCATCAGATAAATATTTACAACGAACGAAAAATCCCCCCCCCCCCTAACGAAAAAAAATCGATTCTAACGACCCAGGTATCAATAAAAAATACATAGTACTTCAGAACTATGTGAGCGACAACCAGAACTGATTTTCTATTTGTTCCCTCGACTGAGCAGTAGATTCATGGCGCGATAGAATGCTTTCAGTGGAATCAAATGTTTTTTTTTTTTTTTTTTTTTTTGGAAAAATGAATTTTTCCTTGGAGTTCCGGTTGCCCCCGCAGGAGAGTTCTGTTAAATATCTTTACAACTTTTTCTCATTCGACAAATATTTACAACGGTACCATCCAGTAAATTTTGTGATGATGCCCCCCCCCCCCCCCCCCCGACAAAAAAAACTCGTTACTAACAACCGATCTATCAATAAAAAGTACATAGAAGTCCGCAAGTATGTGAGAGACAATCGGAACTGATTTTATTTATTTTCTCGGACTTGGCAGTAAATTGCTGGCACGATGGAATGCTTTGAGTGAACCTAAAAGTTTTTTTTATAGAAAAACGGATTTTTCTTTGGAGTTCTGGATGACCCCGCAAGAGTTCTGTCAAATATCATTGTAACTTTTCCCCATCAGACAAATATTTACAACGGTACACTCGAATAAATTTTGTAAAGTTGCCCCCCGCCCCCCTAGCGAAAAAAAAATCGTTAGTAACAACTGAACTAAAAATAAAAAGTACATAAAACTCCAGAACTATGTAAGAGGCAACCAGAACGGATTCTTCTTTTTCCTTCGACTGAGCAGTAGATGGATGGCGCGATGGATTGCTTTGAGTGAAAGAAATTTTTTTTTTCGGAAAAATGAATCTATTTTCAGTGTTCTGGTTGCCCCCGCAACAGTTTTGTAAAATTTCATTACAACTTTTCTCCATCGGACAAATATTTACGACGGTACACTCGAGGAAATTTTGTGAAGTTGCCCCACTCCCCTAACGAAAAAAAATCGTTAGTAACAACTGAATTATCAATAAAATGTACATAGATCTGCAGAACTACTGTCCATCTACTGTTTTTCTTCCGACGGAACAGTAAATTCATGGCGCGATGGAATGCTTTGAGTGGACACAAATTTTTTTTTTTGGAAAATGAATTTTCCTTTGGAGTTCTGGTTGCCCCCGCAAGAGTTCTGTTGAATATCTCCACAAATTTTCCTCATCAGACAAATATTTACAACGATAGACTTGAATAAATTTTGCGAAGTTCGCCCCCCCCCCTAACGAAAAAAAAAATCGTTACCAACAACAGAACTATCAATAAGAATTACATACAACACCAGAACTCCGTGAGAGGCAACCTGAACTGATTTTTTTTCTATCGACTGAGCAGTACATCGATGGCGCCTTGGAATGCGTTGGGTGGACCCAAATGTTTTTTATGGAAAAATGAATTTTTGTTGGAGTTCTGGTTGCCCCCGCAAGAGTTCTGTTAAATGTCTTTTCAACTTTTCCTCATCAGACAAATATTTACAACGTCCCACTCGAGGAAATTTTGTGAACTTGCCCCCCCCCCCCCCCCCCGCACAACTCCCACCTTACGACAAAAAATCGTTTCTAACAACCCAACTATCAATAAAAAGTACATCGTTCTCCAGAACTATGTGAGAGGCAACTAGAACTGATTTTCTATTTGTTTCTTTGACTGAGCAGTAGACTGATGGCGCGATGGAATGCTTTGAGTGGAACCAAATTTTTTTTTTCAACTAAATTTTTATTGTGTTTCTGGTTGCCCCCGCAAGAGTTCTGTTAAATATCTTTACAACTTTTCCTCATTAGACAAATATTTACAACGGTACCATCTGGTAAATTTTGTGACGTTTCCCCCCCCCCCCTCCACGAAAAAAAACTCGTTACCAACAAACGACCTATTAATAAAAAGTACATAGAAGTCCGGAACTATGTGAGAGGAACTTTTTTGCTTCTGAATTTTTATGCCTTATTGGATTAAATTCTTCAGTAAATTATTCGTGGCACCGTCGCCTTGCCATTAACGAGGAATTGCAGGGTCATTTCATGAGTTTGGGAAAGGATAATCATAATTACGCGGACGAGTCTAAAATGTCGTGGAAGCTGCTTATATATGCGATTACCTGTAAAAGGCCTATTCATCCCATAATGTCTTGAAAACTGCCAATTTAGCGATAGTCTTGAATACTACAGGGTGCGCCAGAGAAACTTACTTATTTGAAAAAATTCCCGCGCGGTGAGTTGGGCGGGTAGAGGGGCGAGAGGGGGCGCATCTGGAGGGGGAAGTTCCCAAGTTTGTTTCTCCCTCCAGTCAGTTGCCATCATGCTCTGGTCTAGAGAGCAGCGGGCCTTCGCAGTCGAGAGCTTCTTTTCTAACGGTCGCTCACTTGTTGCTACGCAACGTGCCTTCCGCGCTCGCTTTGAAATTCCTCCTCACAGACTCGTTCCTGGCCGTAATTCGATTCTGTCGTGGGTTAACTCATTTCGGGAGTGTGGAAGTGTCGCTAAACCCAGAAATGGACTTCAACGGACCATCAGAACTCCGGAAAATGTCGAAAGAGTGAGGCAGTCAGTTGTGCGTTCTCCCCGGCGTTCGGCTCGCAAACACGCAGCTGCTATGGGAATTTCTGACACCACTGTTCGACGAATTCTCCATGAAGACCTTCAATTTCATCCCTATAAATTGGCTGTAGTGCAAGAATCAACTCAATGAATTTGTTGCGACAACATTTCCCCGACCGCCTCATCTCTCTCAGAGGCGATCTCCAATGGCCGGCACGCTCTCCAGATTTGACTCCATGCGATTTATTTTTATGGGGTTATGTGAAATCTCTGGTTTATGTCGATCGACCACGGACCATAGCACACCTCAAGAACAACATTCGCGACGCCATTGCCAACATACCGATTGATATGCTGCAAAGAATGGATACGAATTTAAAAAATCGACTTCATCAGTGTATGCGCAATGGGGGTCGCCATTTATCCGATGTCATTTTCAAGACTGCATGAAAAAAAAATTGGGATATTGTATTCTCAAATAAAAAAAAAATTTTAAACAATAATTGAAGTACTTTTGTTTTTATTGACCTTTCCAATAAGTAAGTTTCTCTGGCGCACCCTGTACTAGTACATACTTTTCCTTGTGTATATACTTTTAATGGGTTTATATAATGAAAAATCTTCTTGAAAAATATTGAGTAAAATATTAAGTAAATATTAATGATTTATGCTCCCTGAAATATGCATCCTAACTTAACCACGTATAGTAATAATTCAAAGAAACAAATCAAATTGTCATTTAATATGAATTTCATATAATTGTGTTCCCTTCTTTGATACGATTAGTATTTGAAGCGATCATAAAAATTATATCATCGAGATAAACCTGATCTAATGAGTTTCATTAAAAAAAAATACATTTACGTACCGTTCTTTTGCTATGAATAATAAAAATGTAAGAATCAAACAAAGTGGTTTCGCGTTCATTTTGTTACTATTATTCCCGATGATATGCTCACACTTTAAGATGAGTAATACTGTCTCCTGTGCTTCGCAAATTGTTGATTAATGAGACGTTTCAAAAACACCAATCACTTTGCATTGTCTCCGATCTTGTGAATACCTCCATGAAGACCTTCAATTTCATCCCTATAAATTGGCTGTAGTGCAAGAATCAACTCAATGAATTTGTTGCGACAACATTTCCCCGACCGCCTCATCTCTCTCAGAGGCGATCTCCAATGGCCGGCACGCTCTCCAGATTTGACTCCATGCGATTTATTTTTATGGGGTTATGTGAAATCTCTGGTTTATGTCGATCGACCACGGACCATAGCACACCTCAAGAACAACATTCGCGACGCCATTGCCAACATACCGATTGATATGCTGCAAAGAATGGATACGAATTTAAAAAATCGACTTCATCAGTGTATGCGCAATGGGGGTCGCCATTTATCCGATGTCATTTTCAAGACTGCATGAAAAAAAAATTGGGATATTGTATTCTCAAATAAAAAAAAAATTTTAAACAATAATTGAAGTACTTTTGTTTTTATTGACCTTTCCAATAAGTAAGTTTCTCTGGCGCACCCTGTACTAGTACATACTTTTCCTTGTGTATATACTTTTAATGGGTTTATATAATGAAAAATCTTCTTGAAAAATATTGAGTAAAATATTAAGTAAATATTAATGATTTATGCTCCCTGAAATATGCATCCTAACTTAACCACGTATAGTAATAATTCAAAGAAACAAATCAAATTGTCATTTAATATGAATTTCATATAATTGTGTTCCCTTCTTTGATACGATTAGTATTTGAAGCGATCATAAAAATTATATCATCGAGATAAACCTGATCTAATGAGTTTCATTAAAAAAAAATACATTTACGTACCGTTCTTTTGCTATGAATAATAAAAATGTAAGAATCAAACAAAGTGGTTTCGCGTTCATTTTGTTACTATTATTCCCGATGATATGCTCACACTTTAAGATGAGTAATACTGTCTCCTGTGCTTCGCAAATTGTTGATTAATGAGACGTTTCAAAAACACCAATCACTTTGCATTGTCTCCGATCTTGTGAATACCTGCAAAATCCTGAAACGTAACATTCTATTTATAATGTCCCGAAAACTGCCAATACAAATTCGGAGACATAAACTACGCGATATATACTGTCCTGGAACCTGTCAATATATTTACAGAGACCCGAAACACGCCTTTCTCTTGGTACTATTGCCCCGACAACTGCCAATATATATTTGGAGACATAGACTACGCGATATATACGGTCCTGGAAACTGTCAATACATTTACAGAGACCTGGAAAATGCCTATTTCTTGGTACTACTGCCGATATATACTGCCGAAAACTGCCTATATGTATTCGAAAAGACCTGAAAAATGCCTATCTCTCTAAAAAATCCTGGAAGCTGCCTATATACACGAAGACCTGAAAAAAAGCCCATTCGTCTCATAATGTCTCGAAAACTGCCAATTTACCGATAGTCCTCACTAGTTTTCTTGTATATATGAGGCATTCCACGTCACTTCAGCCAGTAAAAAAAATAATCCGCAAATCATTTTGAAAAATCGAGTTACTTTATTGAAAAATATTCACCAAGTGTCGAAATTAAAAAAAAAATTCTGACGTTTTTTCTCGTTGACCACCATTTTTTAACATTTTTCCATTCAAATGGCTGTATCTTTGGCATGATTTGACGTATTCACATTCGTAAAAAACGAAAATGTGCATCTTTTTCTAGCCTTCCAGAAAAAAATTAATTTAGATTTTATTGTGCAAGTCGAACGTCCGTTTCAGGGCAAAATATGCAAAAATATTTTTTTTCTCAAGGAAAGGAACTCGTTATTTTATTTTTTAAATATCCCCGAATTATGAATACGAAAAACGTATTTTTGGTATTTTTATGGGATTCCTAAACACCGTGACGTAACAGCTATTTCAATTTTTTTATTTTTTAATTAATATTCGATTGAAGAGTTTGGAGCACTCGCTATATGTTTACCAGGTTTTTGAAATACATATGATATATATGTCATACGCATTGGAACTTTGGAGTGATCCACAATTTTCAATTGAATATTAATAAAAAAAATTTTTAATAAGAATAGCTGTTACTTCACAGTGTTTAGGAATCCCATAATATAAAAAATACCAAAAATCCATTTTTCGTATTGACAATTCGCGGAAATTAAAAAAAATAAACAACGAGTGCCTTTCCTTGAGAAACAAAAATATTTTTGCATATTTTACCCCGAAACGGACGTTCGACTTGTTTAATAAAATCTATATTAATTTTTTTCTGGAAGGCTAGAAAAAGCCGCACATTTTCGTTTTTTACGAATATAAATACTCCAAATCCTGCCAAAGATACAACCATTTGAATGGAAAAATGTTAAAAAATGGTAATCAACGAGAAAAAACGTCAGAATTGGTTTTTAAATTCCGACACTCGGTGAATTTTTTTCGATAAATTAACTCGATTTTTCAGAATTATTTGTGGATTTTTTTTACTGGCTGAAGTGACGTGGAATGCCTCATATACTTTTAATGGGTTTATATAGAGGAAAATGTTGAGGGTGATAGAACGTACGGAAATCGCGGTAAATATATGCCTCTAAAAAAAGTCCTAGGAACTGCCATTTGACACACACACACACACACACAGACAGACATATGTATATGTATAATATTATATTATAGTTTGTATGCGCAGTAGGAGGGGGTCGTCGGCTAAGGGATGAACTGCGAGCTTTCTAGGCGCGTTGGTAACGTAAAGGCAGATAGAACCACATTTTCATTAAGGCTGCTGATTTATCGGTATAGTTAGCCCTGTCGACCTGTTCTTTCCGCTCCTCTCCTCCATACCAAGGCAAGACACGATAGCTTACCATCCCTGTATACCTACGCACCCTTCAACCCTGAAAAGCTTGTCTCTTCCTTCATCCCCCGTTCTCTCTCTCTCCCTCTCCCTCCCCATTCGTGTTTGAGATCACATTCCACGTGCGAGGAATCCTCCAAAAACGCCATAAGAAAAGTAACGACCTCGATAATTAATATACCCGACTTGCATAAAGTTTTTTCCCACGATAACAAACCTAAGTTGACATACCGATTTTTTCGTATGTTCATCGATACGCGACTTAACGCGGGTACATGTTTTCTCGATTTGTAGTTCATAAATTGATGAGGAAAGATAGAAGAAGGGAGTCAGGGAAAATCTCAATTTAAGGGAGTTCATTTTTTTCTCTCGAGAAAATGGCTTGACCAAATCTTTCCAAACAGATATAGATGAGCTTTTCGACGATAGACGTCCATTTTACGTGTGTGCTTCTCCAAGCCACTCGTCCTTTTCGTATCCTTCGTACACCGAGCCGTTCAATCTATCAGCCTTTCGTGCGGCCGTGCAGACTCAATTTATAAACAGTAGCACACGAGAAGGAGGAACGACTCGATGGAGGAGCAGCTATGGGGTGCAAGGACGAGGAAGGAATAGGTTTCGCGAAGAAATGATGCCCTGCTCGCGAGTGCTTCTCCCCGCAGCGGCGAAGACGAATAGACGACATACCGCTTCAGCCAGTATCCGACAGGCTCCATACGTCAAAGCCGAAATCTCATCCTTCGTTCGATCTGTCTTCTGGAAAATTTTCAATGCCCCCGCTGAACAATTACCAGCCGGTTTTTCAACGCAAACGTTTCTGTCAAATAACGCGGTCAAAAAATGTACTCCGTCTGAATTCACCGGCAGTTTCTATAATCATCGTTGTTTTTATGAGAAAATAAGTGAGATGAGTGAATTTTGAAAATCGCTGTTTTATCCGGTTTTTATTGATTTGGTTATTATTTATTTTCTTGCCGAATCAGTAGCCTCAAAAGAAGACTGGAAGAGTGGAAGTAACAGTAGGAGGTGGAATACTGTATGGATCCGAAATTTGGGGGTGGAAGAGGAAGAAGCAGGTGGAAAAATTGCGAACACGGTATGTTAGAATGACCATGGCAATTAGGAGAAACACTCCAAACAATATTCGGCGAATGGATAATGACTGCAAGGTATCTACTTGAAATAATCAAGATGGGGGTTGGTAGGTGGCCAAAAAATGGCGAACAAGGAACATCACTTGAGTGTCCGCCTTAGATTTTGTTGAAACTCATATATGTGACAAAGCATTGAGAACTATTAGACACGTTTTTTTTTATCGGCGGAAAAATGGTTTTAACGCGTTACCCCCACTTGTAGCGCAAAAAAAGGCCTTTTTCGTGAATTTTTTTAAAGAAAACTACAAAACTTTTTTAATCGATCAATATATCATCTTAAAGAACACATCTTGAAGAACTTTCAGTAATTTTTTTATTGAAAAATATTACATTGTTTAGTGGCAAATGGCCGTCAATAAAATAATGTTTTTATATACACGGTTTGCGGTGACCAACATTGCAGCGAAGTGGATCGTCCGAAAAAAAAATGCGGATGGATTTAGTCAAATATAAGTATAAACTAGTCTTTAATCGAAGGATTTTAAAAAATATTCATTTTTCACAAAATGGCGGACAGTCAAAGTTAATGGTTCGATTTTAACGAAAAAAAACGGCCGTTTTATGGCTATAAAACGGCCATTTTTTCGAAAAAAAAAAATCGAACGATTAAAGACTACATTTTTATGTATTAAACAAGCCTGCAAAATTTCAAGAAGATCGGTTCATTAGTGTTCGAGTAATCTTGGTCACCGACTTCAGAAATGCCATTTTGAGAAAAACGCGTTTAAAGTTTCAATTTCCGGTCGTTTAAACGACGGATTCTTCTCTTTCAACGCTCATATCTCAGTCAATTTTGTTCGGATCGACTTGAAATTTTCAGGACATATTCTCAGATACTTATACTTCAAAAAAATGCAATAAAAAAAAATCGATTTTTTCAAAATCGCAAGTGGGGGTAACCCCTTAAGTGGCGAAATGAAACTCTTAAGGAGAGATATACACCTAGATGGTCGAGGTCGAGGATTTAGAAGCTATGAACATTCCGTCGACCGTAGAAGACCTACACTATGGGCCTGGTATCGATGATTCCATGTAAGTTGACAAATTTCATGATTTATTCATTCCCAAACTTTCAAACGCGTTTTTCTCAAAACCACGTTTTTCAAATCGGTACCCAAAATTCCTCAAAAACCAATGAACCGATTGCCTTGAGGTTTTTTGTGGTTATTCTATACACCATTATCTAGTACTTGTCATAGGATTTTTTTTTCGTTACTTAGTTTTTGTTTTATAGGCAAAATAATAACTAATTTTTGGCCCAAAAATCACTATTTATTATGTTCAAACGTCCGCCATTTTGTCATAAATCGATATTTTCAAAATCGGCTATTACAAGTACTAGATTATAGTATCTAATTTAACAATCTTTTTGGGTTTTTTTTCTCAGATGATTTTTGAAGAAACGCCAGTGGGTACCGTATACGCAGATTTTTTTACGACGCTTCAAGGATCATACAATATCCTTGTATATTTTTGATATTTTTTAATAAATAAAATTAAACATATCTTTGAATGTATATACTTTTAGATAATTAAAACCCCAATCCGAAATTTCAAATAGTTTTCCTGGAAAAAATTCACAAAAATGACCTTTTTCCGGCTCCTAGGTGTATATCTTCCCTTAATTTAATTATTTTCAATACTTACATAGTAGATTTACCGTTGATTTACATCAGAAGAATTTGGGTTTTTGTTTCATTCAGATAGGTGGGCTGCTCCTGTGTGAACCTGCAAAACCACCCCTTAAAACGCCTTTCTTTTAAGGGTGGTTTCCCCCTTTAAACCCGTTTTTTCACAGTTAAAAAAACGTGTCTAATACTTTTCGATGCTTCGTCACGTAAATGAGTTTCAACAAAATTGAAGGTGGACATAAGGTTTCTTGTAAGGAAAGGAGTAAGAGCTATTGTAAAGGGTGGTGGGAAGGTCGATGCAAAGCCTTAAGGGGGTGTAGGTCACCTCGTTAGGAACCTAGCTAACCTAGATTACCTTAGTCCAAAGTCTAAGGATTTCGAGTTATCATGGTGTGTGTGATTTTTGGGAAATTTCCCAAAATTAGGTACTAACTCGCTCATAATGTTCAAACAATATTTGGTAACCAAAAGTTGATTTGCGTCTTAACTTAATGTGTATTCAATCGACAAACACCAATACAATCATCTGTATCCACACAACTAAGTAAATGGGACGTGTTGAATAATTAAAAACTTGTCAAATATAAAAATACCTCTATGAGAGGTAAGCGAGTTAGTACCTAATTTTGGGAAATTTTCCAAAAATCATACTTACCATGAAACCTCGCAATCCTTAGACTTTGGACTAAGGTAATCTAGGTTAGATATATTCCTAACGAGGTGACCTATCACCCCCTTAAGGCTTTGCATCGACCTTCCTAACATCCCGTGAATGGTAACACATGAAAATGGGGAAAAGAAATAAGAGAAGCGTATGGAATGGAAATGGGAGGAAGCTGGAAGGAAAAATATAAAGAGGCATGAAACTTCAAATGGAACAGGAAATTCAATACGATTGGAGCAAAATCGATGCGTCAATATACTGCAATGAATATAAATATAGGAAAACGAGGTATACACATGGAAAAATATTGGGAGGACAAGATGATGATTAGCGGAGAATTTAAAGAAATGTGGACAAGGATCAGACGTGGAAATGTCGGAAAAGACAGGAAAAAAGGGTGTGTAGACGCCAAATGTAGAATATGCAAGCAGGCAATTGATAATTTGAAACATATTTGCGAGTGTACGGAAGTTAAGGGAAAACTAAGCCGAGAAAATAGTAAATAAACTGGAGCAATGGTTGGAAAATAACAGGGGGTTTGAAATTGACCGGAAAATAAATGCCCAACTGAAAATGCAATCGACAAAGCAACTATGCGACTACATCAGACAATTTGAGAAACTAGCAACGAGGATAGATAGAAGGAAACCAATGTAAAATGATTTATGTAAATAAGAAGGGAGGGGCATTTATGTAAACTCCCTTAAAAAGGGCATCCAAAAAATAAAATATTACTATTTATTTTTTGCCCAATACGGGACAAAATTATATTTAAAATGAAATTATAAAACAATACATTTAATTCAATATATCACCAAATATACGAGAGATACAATTTGAGAAACTAGCAACGAGGATAGATAGAAGAAAACCAATGTAAAATGATTAATGTAAATGAGAAGGGAGGGGCATTTATGTAAACTCCCTTAGAAAAGGTAACCAAAAAATTAAATATCACTCCTATTTATTTGTTTGCCCAATACGGAACAAAATTATATTTAAAATGAAATTATAAAACAATAAATTCAATGCAATATTTCACCAAATATGCGTATAGACACAATTTATGGATAAATTATATTCTTTGAAATTAATTGATGAGAATATTTCGTTGTAAAATACATAGTTTATTAACGAAAAATTACGACAAATATCATATTCAATTTAATATTCATACAAATACGCTCATTATAATTTTACATAACGTTCAACGATCTTAAAAAAAGATTTTTGCTTCATGAACCCATTTGGTTGAAAATGATCAGAAATATTTTATTGCAGAATACATAAGTTGCGAAAGCAAAATGCGTTCATGATTGTTATGTTAGTCTCGACGCTCCGAAGGAGAAAATAAATATATCGTACAGCAAAAACACGATAGACGGATATAAATCTCCGAAACTCATGAGCTCATTGTGCTCGCGTTGAAAGGGGGCAAAGTTATAGGTGCATTGGGAATTGCCGGTTAATTAGAGAGATGATGCGTACGGGGAATCGGTAAAATTGGTTAGAGGAAATCCCGAAAATATATAGAGCGAAACAAGTTATTCAACGAACTGTATCATTTATTTATTAATAAATGATTGCTTATTATTTATCCAACAGGAATGACGAATTCGTTGGTTGATAAATTTTACATTTTAATTCCATGGTTGTCAAATTTATTGCTCTTACGGAATCGAATAGCATCAACGCATCTGCATAAACATGGGGCCCAAAAAATGGGCCGATTTTCTGATTTTTTTTCTAATGAGAGTATTGGAATGCCGAGGTCGGGGATTTTACACACGATTAATACGTAGTCTTGCCAATTTCCATTTTATTTTGAAAAATATTGATAAATGGAGTTATTATTATTGAAACAATAAGTCAAAATTAAGCAAAGTCCTTTTAGTATATAATAATAATACTTTCGTATGGTCGGAAACTTTTTTGACATTTTGAAAATTACGATGATGATAAGCTATAGAAAAATATAAGCGATAAACATATGAAAAAATCATTCGGTCATACAATAAAAAATGTTTTTCGAGTAAAACGCAAAATAAAGAATCTCTGCCAAGTGCGAGTCGGACCTCGCTCTATTAGGGTTCCGTGTACATATGACCAATTAATTTTTTTTTTAACTAGATATTTAATTCGGTAATACTTTTTTTCTGTCTTAGTTCTTGGGTGCTGCTGTAAGCTAACAATGAAAATATATAAAATTATTATTATTTAAATACTTACAATACCAAATGACTTATTTTTGGAGTCGGTACCAGCCAAATGCCAATATTGTTATATTTTTCACAGAAAAGAGGAATCGAAAAAAAAAATTAAATATACGATCTACAGTCTTTTTTTAATTTGCAATCTCGTTTCTTCCGTGACGTCAATCTCTCGCTCTTGGCTGGCAGCGACTCCAAAAATAAGTCAGCTGGCATTGTAAATATTTAAATAATAATAAGTTTAGACATTTTCATTATAAATTTATTGTATTATGTGTACAATAAACTATTTTCTATAGTACACTATGAATCGGTGTTTTTAGTATTTGTTGTTTAAATGCAGTATACATAATATGCGGAAATTTCAAATTCCTGACTAGTTTAGTTTTTAAGATAGACCCCGCAACAAAAATGGCCTAAAATTGACAACTTTGACGGCCCCCCATTTCTTTATGTTTGAAGACTAAAAATTAAAATAATATATATTTATTTTCTACTCAATATATATTTATATTCTACTCAAAAATATATATTTATATCCTACTCAATGAGCTTGAAAAAATGGCACCCCACATGCCAGGGTACACACAAAAATGGTCATAAATCGATCAATTATTGGAATTGTTACAAAATCTTTGTTGCAAATTAAGATTAAGACCCTAGACTATAAAACTATGCAATAAAAAAAAATCACAACCCCTATTCCTCATATCAAGTGATAAATAATTCAATTTGTCGATCAATACACCCCAGCGAATGTACAGCGATCTCAAACTACTCGCCATCCTTTCGCAGCAACGTTCGGCAGAACTGTAACATTGTTGTAGCGCGTTTATTAGGGACGAAGTGAATTTCTGGGGAAAACCGATAAATTTCATGGCGAGTGTCTCTTACTTGTAATTAAAGGAGCAATTTAAAGGGGCCGTTAATGTCAGCATTCCTAAAGCCTCTCGTGTTTTGGAAGCCGACACTTTATTATAGTATCGCAGTACAGGCCGTGTATATACTTGTCGATGGCCTAATGCCAAAACAGCGAGGAGGTTATGTTCGCCTATGCATATCCGCCCTTTTTCTTCCGAAATGCCTACATTTTTCTACAAGCCATATACGTAAACTTTTCAAAATTATTATCGCAAGTTCGACTCGATATTAAATTTCCCTTTTAATTAATGTGGTGAAAACGAGATTTTAGTGCCACTTTTGTGTCGAAAAAATAATTTATACATTTATCCTATAATCTCAGTTTCAAGGTTGCAAAGATCACGGAAGCCGAATCTGATAACGGATTTTCAAAGTTCAATATGGCGGATCCAATGTGGCGAATAAAAATTCGGAAAGTAGTTTGGTTTCGATGAAAATGAATAGTCTACGGTTTTTAAGGGGGGAGATGCATTAGGCGAGGAAAAAATTTGCTGATTTTGATGATTTTTTTTTAAGTAAAGATTTCTTCACCTTTTTCGAGACTTATATTATATTTTATTACTATTTTTGGCTGCTACTTGGTACTTTTTATTGATCAATGTTTAAAAATGGCGGAGGTATAGCACGATTTTCCAAACTGTATTTTCAAAAATGGCGTCACGTATAGCTAAAAAACTAATCGATCGATTCTGACGAATTTCGGTATAAATCTTCCTAACTTGTTTGTCTAAAACATGACCTCAAATGTTTTTGAAAATTTAAAAAGAAAATAATTTTTATTGCAAAATGAAGCCATTTTTTCGAAAAATTCAATCTTTGTTTCAAAGCGTACCATTTCATCGATTTTATACATTTCGCACTTTTTCTTGGTTCATATTCTGCGTATGAGTGTTCACGAAAGAAAAATCTTCCTTGGTTTTTCTTCAGATTAATCCCGCCGACGCTACGTGTCACGCCGTCTGAAAAAATCCGCCGCAATCCGTTTAGAAGACCGTGCCGTATCTCCGCCATTTTTAAAGATTAATAAAAAAAAATACCATGTAACCGCCAAAAGTAGTGGTAAAACATACCCTAAGTCTCAAGAATTATAAAGAGATCTTTCCTTTTAAAAAAATCATGAAAACCAGCAAGTTTTTCTCCGCCTCAAGTTACCCATAAGGTCGCTAAATTCAAAGTTGATGTGAAATCAGATTTTCAAAACTGGAAATGACAGTTGCTGTATGGCGGATGGAAATTCGAAAAATAGTTGGATTTCAACGGAAGTTTGCATCTTTTGGTGTTATAGCTAGTATTTTATACCATGCCGTCAAAATTCGATATATCGTTCGTGTAATCAAGTACATTCACAAAAACGTTTGGTACCGTCAGAAAAAATGGTTTGAATCAACCAAATCCAGCAGTTGCGGGTGGCGAACGATATGAACAATTCAATTGACTGCGACATTTGGTTGAATTACAAATATATATTTATTTCCGGCAAATAAACTTCTTCTTGATCCAAAAACGCACAGAGTACTTTCAATTCTAATTCCGGTGTCCTGAAACCAAACTTTATTTCAACATACTGAACGGTTGGGTCGGTAATCTCTCCCTTAACGGCGGGGTAAAGTTAATTCGGCGAAAAAAAGGCATGTTTTTAAGATTTTTTTTGGCGTAACGAATAGTGTTCGTTTATTGAAAAATTTACATATAATAAAGTAACATTTGAATAACATTCTCCTAAATTTGCATTGCAAAATATTCAAAATTGAGCGAGTGAAAATTAAACCCCGGAGGCGCCTCGAAAAAAAGTTGATTTGCGGTGTGCACCATAACTCGCAACAGAATCATTTGAAACAAAAAAATCAAAATGCATTTGTTAAAGGAGATGTTTGTCGAGGTAATGACGGCAGGATTTTTTTTTTCGATTTTTCGATTTTTCGTAGCACTTGGGAGCCAAAAACCCGATTTTCGCTAAAAAAATCGGCTAATTTGTTGTTGAAAAATTAGTAATTATTAAAAAAAAAGCTCTCGACAATACCTGGTGAATTATGTGAAGAAGTACTGTGCAAAATTTCAAAGCGATTGGTCCAGTAGATTTTGAGTTATCGTGCACACGGACTTCAAATATGACAAGTCTCAGAAAAACGGTTTGAAAAACGCAGAAGAGAAGAGAACGGCATGCACGGAAAAAAAGAAACAGCGAAAATCACAGTATAAACCGCATGAAAAACAGGGTGTCATACTTCATTTTACAGTAAAACAGAGTAATGTAAATCCTGTCCTACAAAAATGACGAATTTTCCTGTACACACTGAGATTTTTACAGTTACACTGGCTTATTTACAGTTCGGTATTGTGAATACATCAGTGTCTTCAGTAAAAATATTCAACTGTAAAATTTACATGAGATCACTGATTTTTATACTATACGCAAACTGCAAGGGTTACAGTGTACACTGTATTGAGTACAGAGTGGTTCATTAAATTGTACAGTGTAGCACGGTAGTTTTACTCTTCTTTCGACAGTTCGTGACGTAATCTGTGCACTCTGAGGTTTTTTACAGTTACACTGATTTATTTACAGTTTGGTATTGTGAATAAATCAGTGATTTCAGTAAAAATATTCAACTGTAAAATTTACATAAGATCACTGATTTTTATACTGTACGCAAACTGCAAGGGTTACAATGTACATTGTATTGAGTACAGAGTGATTCATTAAATTTCACAGTGTGGCACGGTAGTTTCACTCTTCTTTCGACAGTTCATGACGTTATCTGTGCACTCTGAGATGTTTACAGTTACACTGGTTTATTTGCAGTTTGATATTGTGAATACATCAGTGATTTCAGTAAAAATATTCAACTGTAAAATTGAAATGCGATCACTGTTTTTTATACTGTCTGCACATGAGGCATGAGGCCAGGACACAAAGGATTGCCAGTTAGTAGTGCGTGGTTGATGGGACGCGGACATCGAAATTTGTGCGGGAGAATTCAAGAAATTATAAAGAAAGAGAGAATTTACAAAAAAAGGTACGTTCTTGTCTAATTAGGACTTGTCTCGCGCGTGGGGTGAGGCACGTGGCCAGGACACAAAGGATTGCCAGTTAGTAGTAGTGCGTGGTCGATAGGATGCGAACGTTGAAATTTGTGCGACATAATTCAAGAAATTATAAAAAAAGAGAGAATTATTTACAAAAAGGTACGTTCCTGTGTATGTGACTGATTTTGTAATATTTTCTTCATATATATATATATATATTACATTGCTTACAATATACATTGTAAGCAAAGGTTTCGCCGAATTTTTTTACTTCATTTTTATAATCAAATTTACAGTGTGACGTTGTGAACGGTATTCACTGGTTAGGACTTGTCTCGAGCGTGGCGCAACCAGGACACAAAGGACTGGCAGTTCTTTCAGCGCTTCAATTGTCCTTTCAGCGCTTCAATTGTTCTTTCAGCGCTATCTAATGTTATTTTTAGCCCTAATTTTGTATAATATACGAGTTGTGGCATTATTAAATTACGGGGTTCATGAAGTTTGAATTACAGGATTAAAACAAGAATGTTTTCCGTGTTCACACTATAAAAAGCAACGGTTCAAAACTGAAACTATATCTGTTGCTAACCAGTTTCTAGAACAGAGGACTCCACTGTTAAAACACCTACATAAACTCTGTCGATATAACTGGCGCATTCAGTGTACATAATACAGATTAACTAACTGTCAAATTACAAGTTTTGTTAAATTTATATTACAGTGTTGAACTGTCAAAGTTTCCTTTTGACTACACTGTATTTTGGACTGTGTGTTCCAGTAAAAGATACAGTAGAGCGATTCGAGTCCAAAGAGGATAGTATAGGAGCTGTAATAATTTACTTTGAGCACACTGTATTTTGAGCACTGTGTTTCAGGTAATATCGCTGTGCAATCGCTCGAGTCCAATGCGAACTGTGAAGCCCCTGTATTCTTTACTATTTCTTTTTTTCCGTGTGGAGCAATAGACGCTCAAGTACTCATAACTTCGTCAATTTTACTCCGATCGACTTGAAATTTTAACACAATATTCTTGATATATTATGCATTCATTTAAAAAATGAAGAAAATTTTTTTAATACTTTACCCCGCCCTTAAAAGCATTTTCAAAATATATAGTACAACGAAAAACATATACAGTAGAATGAAACATGTGTGCATTTAATTAATTGCAGAGCATATTTCAGTCAATACATAAGGGGCTCAAACCGAGTGTCCACGTGGTTGGATTTACCGAATTTAATCGATATCTGAAATTACGGGAGAACAATGGCTCGTGCCCGCAAAAAAATCTCAATCAGGATTCCCTTAGCAATGCTTCAAAGCTTATGCACTTGGTGAACACGCAATGTTAGATGAACCTCACAGGCTTCCACTAAATTTACCATCAACACCCGAGAGACGCCGTACAATGTTTTTCTCGAAGAATAGCACGCAGCGTGACAACAATGGCGGACACAAAGAAATGGGGATCGTACACTTACCTCGAAATGTACCAACAAGCGATTGAAGTCCCCAATCTATCAAGATGTCTTTTACTACGCATATTTTTATATCTTCGATGTAAATCGTCTCGCAAAACTTATCACAATGACTATTGTAGTTTTCTACACGCTCACAGGGGAGATGCACGTCAACAGCCAGAAGAGAAGACGTGAAGTCGAAAGGGCGATCGTAGCGCTGTTCGCGCATGCATCTGAAACTACAGTGATTTGCGATTTCCACTAACTAATCGCTCACAGCGCTCGAACAGAGCGCGCCCGTGCTCGGATTTGCCAAATAAAGTCGTTATCTAGAAATCGTGCCGGGAAAAAAGTGATCGATTGCATCCACAAGAACTCAAGTAGCAACAGCAATCAATAGCTGAAAAATATGCACATCGTAGAAAAAAGAAAACACGGTCTTAACTCGAAGTAACTTTAATTGAATCATTTGTTTCCATTAACTTATTCAATTGTAGAACCAACCATCATTCGCTTAATGCGTATTAATTAATTCAGGTGAAAAATGTAGTTCATTAGCCAATATAACGACGAAATATGAAGTTCAAATAAAACCCGGATTACTTGTATGAACACCGATGTAGTTAATCTAACTACATCGATCCATTATATGGCCAGGGAGATATTGCTATTTTGACATGATAATTTGGTTGTTTCAACTAAACTGGCTTTGTCACTTGAATCGAATTGTATTTCAAGCGAGTAAAATTAGGTTGCTTCAAGCAAAATTGCTTCAACTAAATATACATAGTTGGGATTACCAAACGTTTTTCTGAGTGTAAAATACCGAAATTAGTCTTTATTTGTCCTCCAAGCACAAAACTGAAGATAATAAACTTAAAAATACAAAAATCCTGAGGACACATGAGGGAAAGAAAACAACAGCAAAAAACAGACAAAAAGATTTAAGGAAAAACAAAAAAGCGAAAAGTACGAAAAATGCGGAAAGTAAAAAAAAATGTAATACACAAAGTACAAAAAAATACAAAATGGGAGTGGGAGGGAGGATATAAGACCATTATAAATATTCTTTTCCATTTTTCGATTATGGATTGCCGTAAAAATATATTTACTTTTCCACTTTTCCATGCCGCAAAAATATTCTTTTCCATTTTTTTCCATGCCGTAAAAATATTTTTTTCCATTTTTTTCCATGCCGTAAAAATATTCTTTTCCATTTCTTATTATGGTTTGTCATAAATAGTTTACTAAATTTGTATCTCTCATAATGTATCCAAGCTTCAGATCTTTAGAGCCAGTGCTCAGATTCGAAATTCGCGACCGCAAACATCTAGAGATACAATTTTTGTCGAAATCCAACGACTTTTCGAACTTTCTCCCTCTATATTGGATCTGCCATCCAGAATCTTAAAAATTTAACTCCAGACGTGAATTCAGCGATGTCGAAAACCATAGAATACGCACTTTCGTCGAAATCAAACTATTTTTTAAATTTTCGTCCGCCATATTGGATCCACCATTTTGAATTTAGAAATTCTGATTCAGCGACCTCAAAAACCGAGATTTACCAAATAAGAGTCGAATCGGTCTAGTAAAAACATATTTTTATAAAAAGCCTACACATGTGTCATAACGCGAAAATGGCACGACTCTTTTCCGTTCATATGTGTGACACTCGCAGACAAGGGGTTAATAATATAAGGAGCTAAAAATTCTAAAGCACGATTCTAAAATTTAGCCGTTAATAATAACTCAAATCATTTCTGTCCATTCACGAAATAATTCCAAACAAACAAATCACTAATAAGTTCCAAGTTTATGAAGATTTGAGGTTAGGATGCGGTTATAATCGAATAGCAACGCTAAATGTGCTGTTTTTCGAGACGCAAATGCAATTGAAGCAATGTTTGAGAAAAGGAGCATAGTATCGTCCTAAGGGTGGATAGTTAGGGGTAGTTTTGAGCGAACGATATATTGTGATGTGAGTTGAAGGTTAGACGAGCACGAAGCCTCCGTGGCGCAATGGGCTAGCGCGTTCGGCTGTTAACCGAAAGGTTGGTGGTTCGAGCCCACCCGGGGGCGTTTATTTTTTTCTCGCTGTCATAATTTATGTCGTACATCTCACGCATTATATCAAAGCCCTCAAAGAATCTCAACACCAAGAACATCGTGTACGAAAAGTATAAAAAATTGTAGAATTCGTCGATACTATTATTCTACACGACAATAGTGCTCACATTCTCTCCTTTTTGCATTTTCAATCAATATAATATTTCAAGGGGTAAGACCACAGTAGAATTTACAAAAAATCGATTTTTTTTTCGTTAAAACGGTGCTTTATCATCATAAGAATAAGTTACTATTCGATTTATAGCATTTTTTTCATCGACTTTGAGCGTATAACGTAAACCCACCTTTGGCAAGGCCATAGAGTACCTAAAACGTTAAACGCGTTTTTCTCGAAACAGCTTTTTTCCAATTAGCGTGACAAATAAGTGCAAAAATTTTCACTCGATTTACTTCAAAATTTAAAAGTTATGTTCCTAATTGCATTTCGCAGAGAAGTACGTACGGAATTTCTGATTAATCGAAAACTTTTCATTTTATGTGCAGTTTTATACGAAATTTTTCACTGAAAATTCATTCAAATACCTACAACTTTTGAATAAAACAATATTTTTTAAATTCCTTACGTAACTCTCTAGGTATTCTAATGTGGATTGACGAGAATTTTTGTTTTTTCTTCTAGGTCAAAAATTGTGGATGGTAAATGTCACGCCGCGGAGCGCCTAAAAAAGACAACAAAAGAAAATATGAGTAGTCGGCCATATTGTACATCGAAAAAAAAATATATTTTTTCTAACAGCTTGATATTCATACTAAATAGATGTGTAATTAATTTTATGAGTGAATCACTTTTTCAGACGAAAGAAAATTGTTAAAATCGCACATGATTTTATACCCGTTACTGTGACCTAACCCCTTAAGCAAAATTATTGTTTCGCTGCCTTATTTTTTTGCGCTGGCTCCAAATTCTTCGGGATTTTTCACTCAAACGGAAAAAAACACCCATGGCGATTCGTCACTCGGTTTCACGGTGGCAAACATTTACCACGAATGTTGATTAAATTTTACATCGATTTTATCATTATTTTGTTTACAATATTTATCTAGGAGGAAATCGATGTGCAGGGGAAAATGATGCGGTGATTTAAGTGTTACAAGTTTTTATTCTCTACGCAAGAAGGCGCCGTGGCTTAGTTGGTTAAAGCGCCTGTCTAGTAAACAGGAGATCGAGGGTTCGAATCCCTCCGGGGCCTCGGGTTGCGTGCGCATCTCGAAACGCAATTTGTTTTACTTTTTTTTCACCCTCAATTGCAACATTTCAACTTTGCACAAAAACGATCTTGATAATTCAGCTGTTTAAGATATTCCTTTTGCGGAGGGCCGTATTTTGTGGGGGCAGAAGGAGGGTGCTTCCGAATCATTGGTTAACCTTTTAAGAACGGGGAAATTTCCATTAAAATCGACTTTTTTATATGAAAGATATCAATAAACTCGATGAATTTCTCAATTGGAGTCCCAAGCCTCACAGTTGCGTCGATAGGGATAATATTACCCCTAAATATTATGTGCCCCCTGGCTGGTCGATATATCGACCACTCCCGTCCTTAAAAGGTTAAATTACAGCGGCGCTTAATCAAAATAAGACACAATCCATTATACCCAACGATGAACTGGAATAAAAATATTTCGCGAAAATTTTGTAGATTTAGACATTTTTACATTGTCTCTGAAAAGTCGCGGCTACGAAAATTCCACTGCTTGTGACATTTTTCTAAGTTTTATAACTAATATTTTCTTCAAACATTCGGTGAGCCCCTGTTTTTATTGTCGTTACGGAATCTTTAGATTTTGACACGCGTTGAGCAGTTTATATAAGGCATCTAGAGTTTTTTAGTGAATAAATTATTAGATATAAATGTGGCCAGTGTATCGTCACATTAAGTGCCGTATAAATAAGACGATTTTTAGAGTCGTAATTTTTCGTTAAAAGTTCGATAATTTGGCTTGAAATTTTACCAATATACTGGGATGTATTTTTACTTCATTACACACGAAAATCAATTGATGAATATTCGGGTTCCTGAAAGGCATACCTTAAGGTTTTTATGGGGTTAAGTCAACATGTTACCACCGAGGTGAAATTTTTTCTGGACCTTTATAACCTCTTTGTTGATCGTCCTGTGCAGTTTGAATACGATCCACATTACCGTATTTGAGGAAAAAAATCGCCAACTCGACGTCTTTCGTGGGCTAATTACATTACGCTTATGGAATACTCACGATCATTTTTAAGTACATTATTAATATCTGCTAAGTGAATGTTACCACGGAGCTGAAAAGATAGGTACGGTTCGACTAATTATCGAACTAACTCTTGGTACCGTGAAAATGAGAATTCACCGTACCGTTATAAAATTATTAATGTTTTTGATAGCGAATTTGTGCCAAAATCAAGCACACCAAATATTAGACTGTGCAATCATGGCAACGTCGTTGATGGCACAAATGCTACCTATCTTATCGGTATTCGGTAATTATGCCGGGAACCTCAAACTACTCGATCAGGATAATTAACAACGAATATTATTGGTACTTATTATCTTAAATACTAATAATTACTTAATATTATGTTGATAACTATGTTTAAAAATTTTTGTTTAGAATATCAGAAATTCATAAAAGTTTTTGATTCCTCCGAGATTATAGACAGTTTTAGTACACACTTTTCCTTGCCGGCAGATTTTTTTTACTCGCACTCGTATCCATTTTTGACAGCTCCTGGACCGATATTAAGAGGCTATACCAGTGTGAACGCTGTAAATTTGATGATTTTCAGGAATTTTTTGAAAGAAAAGTACTCAATTGAATGTTTCGGAAAATTAAGAGTATATTTGGCTATATTTGACCTATATTAAATAATTTTTTTATAGAAAAATATTGAGATCCAAGCGACTTATGCGATGCCTTCGGAGGTGCCAAAAAACAAGTTTCTCTATTGCTGACATGATTCCGGCCGATTGAGTAGCTGAAACCGAAAAAGAAAAAAATGTCGTTAAACTGGAAGGTATTTCCTGTACAATGACGTAGGATTTTCGAAAAATATCAAAATCTCGCAAAATGGCGCAGTTATGAAAAAAAGTCTGTTTTCTTGCCTATAAAATGGTCGTTTTTTTCAATGCCAAATCGTCAATTTTCATCCACTCAAAAATATCCTACGTCATTGTCGAGTAAATCTATTCAAGAGTACTCAGTTCAAATTTCAAGTCAATCGGATAATTGCTCTTTGAGTTACAATGTCAGCAAATTTGAAAAATATCATTTCGAGAAAAACGCGTTTAAAGATTTAACTATCGATTTTTGCAAGAGAAAATGATATTGATATGAATGATATAAATGATAATGATATTCTTGAAAGTATAAACTATCGAAAAAGGCGAAGAAGGCAAAAAAAGCGATTTTTTTTAAAGGTGTCACACTGGTATAGCCCCTTAAGGGCATGTACAAGGTCAACATAACCTCGCAATTTTCCAACCCAATTTTTTCATAGATGGTTATATTTTTAGGAAAAACAAAGCATTACGCTCTAGAGAATTCCCTGACGCAGAGCTTGATGATTTCCTTTTGCCCTAAATGTTATACATCTCTGAGAAATCTCTGTTCGAAAATTTCAGCTATCTCTCTCGCACTCATAAGTCACGTGGTAGATCTTCTACTTCGCCTCAAGGTTACGAACGGGGCGCATATGTCTCTAACTTCGCAACACTTCTGTCAACCTGCGCATTATGATATACCAGGATTTACGACGTTACCGATTCGTTTCGCATTAATTAATCGAGAAAAAGTTATAGAAAATAATGATACAAAGTAATAAAAACACTTGATGTAATCACCGAATGTCCTAAAATATATATCTTACGAATAGAAGTAGAAAAATAGTTCGTAAACACCCGTTTAATATGACGATTATTTACCCGGCATTATCGAACGCTCTTTTTCGCCGCATGTACATCGATTCGTGAATCGAGAGTGAATATCGAGCGTAGCGTATCGATTAGCCGGTAGGGGCGTTGGGTGAGTTGGCAGGCCTGCGCGGCCGCTCAGCTGTTCAGTCTCGTGGCGTGCTTCGTTGTTGTTCCTCGCGGCGTGCGTTCTCCCCCTTGTGAGCGAGTTGCCGGCAAAGAACAAAAACAAAGTGAAAGATGAATTTAAGCACGGATCTTTTGCGTCTGAACGAGCACAGTTTGTTCAAGCATTTGAAAAACGGCTTGCCGGAGAGTGCCAAGGAAACGCGCAATATTCTCGAGATACGGGACGACGTGCTTTACGTTTGGAGCGCCGACGAGTGTTGCGTTCTCACTCTCAACATCGCGGCTACGCGCGGCAAACCCGGCGAGGAAGTTCCTTATCAAGTGAGTGCAGTCGTTTACGATCAACCTCGAATGTACTTTGTTTTCCCAAAATATTCTCGGCCTTTAAACACGGCCTGTCGAACGCGTTGTTTTTCTTCGTAAAGCCACGCCGAGATTGTTGATACTTTTGCCCGCCATGCGGGCGACGCGTGACCTCGTGATGGTCCGACAGTGTCGCATCGCGCATGCGCAACGCGGCTTTACACCGTCCGCGAAACTTGGCGAAGATTGCGACAGATTTTTTTTTCTTTATGAGAAGCGGCGTATATCTTTGGAAGTAATCGAAATTCGGCTTTTTATTCGTTTGAGATGACAAAGATTGATATATATTTGCAAAAAACAACGTAGAATATCGCGATGTACAATGATTGAAGCGATGAGATTTTTTAAGCCTGCGCGAGCGTCACCGGTGCCCACGTTGGTGAGAGAGAGAGAGAGAGAGAGAGAGAGAGAGAGAGAGAGAGAGCAAACTTTTTCTCACCATCTCCAACGCTCACGTCGGTAAAACAGATTTCTCATAAGTCTCAGCGCGAGAAAATCGAGTCATTTAATATATTCAAAGATTGTCACCCGTGAAATACAAAATACGACCAAACGGAAAATTTCCCTCGATGTTTTCGCGTCTCCAAAATAAATCCCGATCCAGGAAAATACGACAGAGCTTTTTACCGACTGAGACGATTGGCGCGTTCCGCACGAAAAAATGATTCCGCACGATTCCTCCGTTCATCTCGCCACCACGTGCGTATACCCACTAACCCTACGTCGACATACTTGGTCATTTTGACTCGGACGAATTTCAAACAAAATGCTCACTTTCCCAAACTTGAAAGTTTTCAATGTTTTTTTACGTAGATTCAACTTTATATTTTCCGAATTTCAATTATGCTGATATTAAGAAATGTTTAAAGCCTATCTTGGATTTTTTTCAACAAAAACCGACCGACGCGTTGTTAATGGCAGGTGGATAAAGTACCATCCAGGTCAAATTGGACCAGTGTGTCATAATCGTGGGCAAATATGAGTGTCAAGGAAGGTTGGAGCGTTAGACACAATCCAAGATAAAGAGGGAAAGAATATGTTATTGTCCAAACTATGATGAGTCTTTACGAATAAAAAAAAATTCACCACAAAACACGAGAGATCAAAAATAGTTTAAGGGGTTAGGCCACAGTAACGGGTATAAATTCATGTGCGAATTTAACAATTTTTTTCGTATGAAAAAGTAATTCACTCATAATATTAATTACACATCTATTTATTATGAATATCAAGCTGTTAGAGAATATATATATTTTTTCTTGCGATGTACAAAATGGCCGACTACTAATATTTTCTTTTGTTATCTTTTTTTTTGCGCTCCGCCAAGTGGCATTTAGCATCCACAATTTTTTACCTAGAAAAAAAACAAAAATTTATGGAATTTAAAAATTCTTGTTTTATTCAAAAGTTGTAGGTATTTGAATGAATTTTCAGTGAACAATTTCGTATAAAACTGCTCATAAAATGAAACGTTTTCGATTAATCAGAAATTCCGTACGTACTTCTCTGCGAAATGCAATTAGGAACATAACTTTTAAATTTGAAGTAAATCGAGTGAAAATTGTTTTTTCACGCCAATTGGAAAAAAGCTGTTTCGAGAAAAACCCGTATAAAGTTTCTTGCTATAAATCGAATAGTAACTTATTTTTATGATGTTAAAGCACGTTCTAGCAGAAAAAAAATCGATTTTTTGAAAATTCTACTGTGGCCTTACCCATTAACGTAATAGGTATTGTTATTTTTTGACAATTTTTTAAATTATTCAACACGTCCCATTTAGTTAGTTGTGTGGATACAGATGATTGTATTGGTGTTTGTCGATTGAATACACATTAAGCTAAGACGCAAATAAGTTTTTAGTTACCAATTATTGTCTTTTTGAACATTATGAACGAGTTAATACCTAATTTTGGGAAATATTACAAAAATCATACTTATCATGATAACTCGAAATCCTCAGACTTTGGACTAAGGTAAACTAGGTTAGAAATCTTCCTAACGAAGTGACCTATAACCCCCTTTAGGCTTTGCATCGACCTTCCTAACGCCCTATATATTCAACATTGAAATCATCAAGGGTTGATAAAAGATTACGAATCATGGGTGGCGAATGAAGAGCATTGCTGCCAACCTCAATGGACGATTTATTACTACTATAATATTAATCAATGGTAATAATAAATAATCTCGACGCATAAATATAAATGACCATAATTATAAATCACTCAAAATTTCATTCTGAGTTGAATAAAACATTCGACGCAGTTTTTTTCATTATAATCATCGATAATGTTATACTTTTCAAAGTTGGTAGTAAGACAAAACTTTTCCTTATTCACGTAATAAAAATCTAAAAATGCATAATTTCGTCCTTTAATTATATATACGATGAAACAATTAGCATCTACAGCATAAATCTATACTTCGTATACAATTTTTTTTGTGGCTCTTTGAAGGGAAAAAAAATCATAAACCGTCATTTGACTCAACTGGACCAACCTCCTTGATCCGAATGTTCGCGAAACCATCGCGCCGAATTTCACATGCTTTTCGCACAATACGTCCTCCTCGCTTTCTCACCCCTAGGAGGGGTTGAAAAAAAACTCCGGAAGTTCGAGATACTTCAACAAAACGAATATCCGTCGAGGCCGCTTGAATTCCGATGGAATTCAATGTACGTAAAATTGACTTGGCGCTGTATGTCCCCGACCTCTCTCTCTCTCTCCTACCTCCCTAGCCTTGCCCGAGCGAAACTCACACTCTGCGGCGAAATAAAATGTATACGTAGGTGGCTGGTAAGTGCAGGCGAGGAAGCCGCACTTGGAAAATGATTACGCGGTAAATGAAAGGGATGCCGCGGGGGAGGGGGCAATACAGGATATATAGGAGAATCACATGTTGAGAAGAGAGAAAGAGAGAGAAAGAGAGAGAGAATGGAATCCAGAGGACCTCGGCGAGGACGGGTCAGAACGTTTCATCCGCGCCGGTGCTTTTATTTCATTTCAATGGCAATGCTCGCGTGGGATCAGCGAGTACATTAATGCCTCGACGCCCTTCCACCCACCCAGCCCTCCCTCCCTCCCTCCTCCCCCTTCAACCCCCCTTTTATGCTTCCTGAAAAGAGCGGTAAGGGGATAATTTATAGGAAATGGGTTGTTCGACGCTCCGGAGTAATTTAATTAAAATAAATGTCCGCGTACTCTCTCCACGCGCGTATATATAAAGTCCGGCCAAGAGGGCTCTCTCGTACTCGCTGCCGCCCTCTCACTTGCTTCCCTCCCTTTTGCCCTCTCTTCGTGATCGTTGCATGCGGACCTTGCTCAACTCTACCCGGGACCACACTGCGAATAAAATGCAAATTCAGACCCTTCCTGACAATCGTCTATATGTGTGTGTATGTGTGTGTATGTATATCTATATAT